>MU014264.1:0-53722 GCA_011075105.1 Heteronetta atricapilla
ATGGCTGCCCTCACTCTGCCCTAAGGGACAGAGCCCTTGCCTCTCAGAACCCACAAGATTTCACTTGGAGTGCAGCAGTAATGCCATGGACTTCCAGAGTCCCCTGCTCCCAGTGGCACTCTCTGATAGCATCAACCAGAGCTCTATCGAGGCAAGTGCAGCAGAGGTTTTAGTGAAAGGGGAGCAGAAGAAATGAGATTTAACAATAAGTATAGTAGGTTTTGCTCACAGGGTCTAGCCTAACATTTTGCTGTATTTCCCTCTTCCGACAGGTCCCTGTGCCCAGAGGAATCAAATGTCCAACAGTAGCTCCATTAGCGAGTTCATCCTCCTGCCATTCGCAGACACACGTGAGCTGCAGCTCCTGCACTTCATGCTCTTCCTGGGCATCTACCTGGCTGCCATCCTGGGCAATGGCCTCATTCTCACAGCTATAGCCTGCGACCACCACCTCCACACCCCCATGTACTTCTTCCTCCTCAACCTCGCCCACCTCGACCTGGGCTGCATCTCCACCACTGTCCCCAAAGCCATGGCCAATTCCCTTTGGAACACCAGGGCCATTTCCTATGCCGGATGTGTTGTGCAGATCTTTCTGACTGTCTTCTTGTTTTCAGCAGAATATTCTCTTCTCACCATCGTGTCCTATGACCGCTACATTGCCATCTGCAAGCCCCTGCAGTACGGGATCCTCCTGGGCAGCAGAGCTTGTGCCAAGATGGCAGCAGCTGCCTGGGGTTCTGCTTTTCTCAATGCTGTGCTGCACATTTTTAACACCTTTTCACTGCCCCTCTGCCAAGGCAATGTTATGAACCAGTTCTTCTGTGAAATCCCCCAAATCCTCAAGCTCTCCTGCTCGCAGTCCTTCCTCAGGGAAGTTTGGGTTCTTGTGGGTAATGTTTTCATCGACTTTGGGTGTTTTGTTTTCATTATTTTCTCCTATGTGCAGATCATCAGGGCCGTGCTGAGGATGCCCTCTGAGCAGGGACAGCACAACGCCTTCTCCGTGTGCCTCCCTCACTTGGCTGTGGTCTCCCTGTTTCTCAGCACTGTCATGTTTACCTACCTGAAGCCGCCCTCCATCTCCTCCCCATCCCTGGACCTGCTGGTGGCAGTTCTGTACTCGGTGGTTCCTCCAGCAGTGAATCCCCTCATCTACAGCATGAGAAACCAAGAGCTGAAAGTTGCATTACACAAAGTGATTTCATTGACAGTTTTCACTGCTGGTAAACTTCTCATCTGTCTCCAAAAATTACTCACAATATTCATTGTATATTCACTACATTCCTGCGCATTATATTATATTATATTATGTTATATTATATTTTATTATATTATGTTATATTATATTTTTTGTTGTTTTGGTTAATCATATTAATACTTTTCACAATCCGCCATTTCTTTTTTTCATGGCATTGATTCGTGTTTTTATTTTTTTCCAATCGAGTCAATACTTGCCGAATTGGTACCAATTTTGGATCTTCTTTTATTTTTATTATCACCAGGGAATGGGTTTTCCCTTTCCCTGGTTCTGGGTTAACAGGTACCACAAATATTTGCATTCCTTGTATAACTGAGTGTATTAATCTGGTAAAACAAGGTATTAAACATGGAATTATTAACAACCCTCCACATATTCCCAATACAAATATCCTGATTGTAGTAAGACAATCACCACACATAAAGTCCCTCCATAATTCTCTTAAATTGATTTCATTCCAAGTTTGAACTGGGACATGTTCAATTTTCTTCATTTCTTTTTACAAGTTCATTCACAGCTTTTCCTCCATCATCAATCTCTAAACAGCAATTACTAAGGTTAAATTTTCCACAGACTTTTCCTTCTTGTGCTAGCAAATAATCTAAGGCTAAGTGACTTTGATACAAAGCAGTTCTCATATTGGTATTTTTTTGCAACTAATCCAAGTTCATCTCTGATTTTATTCACAGCTATTTCTACTACAGCTTGCAAACTAATTATTCTATTAAGCATATATTTTTTATATATACATATATATATTGGGGTCCTATAGCCCCAGGATCCATGCTCCAACAAGCACAACCCCAATATGAGGGTCCATAGTAATGATAACTCCTGTCCCACGGATAATCTCTTATCCAGTCAGTGTAACACATAGAAGCCACTGTTCCACCCTTTCTAGGACAAATGCACTTGGGCTGCTTACTGTATCTCCTCCAACTCAGGCTTCCACAATCAGTATATCGGTCTTCATTTATAATATCAAAGGCATCAAAGGCTATCGACACTGAGGTATTCAGGGTGGTTACAACTTCACTTGTTCCAATTAATTTGCCTACTTTCCAATCTGTCTTCATTTCTACCCAATATTGATAATGGAGTCCTTTTGGATCATACATACAGTCCTGTCACCTTCTTTGCGTAGAGCATACTGAGTTAGGTTAAAAATGCAGCTTCCTATTTTCTGGCCTTTACAGTCATAGACAGTATGATACACCAATGTTTGGGAGCTCAACCGTCCTTTTCTAGTAGTTACTATACATTGACCGCAGTTGTTGGCCGTAGCTTGGGCCAAGAAACTCACCCCAAGTAGGACTAGAAGAGGTCCGGTAAGGGCCATGGTGATCGGCGGTCACAGCCCGAAGGGGTTGCAGCCCTTGGCAGACCTTCCCAGCCGCAGCACCAGTTCCCTATCCAGTCTTGCCCTCTTCCCTAATCTTAAAGGGGTGTACACTGCAGATAGCTTACTGTTACCTTCAGAGGATAATGCTTAACTGATCCCTGTTATTGATAAATCTCTTCCCTTAATAGGAATCTATTCAAGAGTTTCTCTGTTTACTAATTTTACAGAAGTAATTACAATAAATTTGGAGTAATTACAATAAGGGAGTAATTACAATAAAATTCCCACAGCAACTTAGTTTATACTCTTTGATGAAGGCTTCTTCAAGTCCATCTGATAGTTTAGTTTCTCCTGGTTCCGATGTTACTTTCCACTCTTCCACTGAACCTTGTACTTGTGACACGTGTCCATCCTTTTTCAGCAGTTGTCACAGTTGTTTCCTTGTTAATAGATAACAACTAATAGATGACAGTTAATAAATATCAGCTGTTTTCTTGTTAATAAAGCAACAAAGGATCCTTCCCAGAAGGGAGATTAGTTTTCTTCTTCAGATGTTCTTAGTAGAATCCCATCTCCTGGTTTTAACTGGTGAATTGCAAATCTTAAAGGTGGTGTCTGAGCCATTATTCCAGTTTCTCTTAGCTCTTTTAATCTTCTACCAATAGTAATTATATATTTCTGGATACTACAATCCTCAACTACATTGTTCCTTAGGGGCATCTCTTGAGAATAAGGCATGCCATATAACATTTCATATGGTGATAATCCAGTCTCACTGTGTTGTTTAGTTCTAATGTTTAAAAGTGCCAACGGTAAGCATTTCATCCAGGGCATTTCTGTCTCGATCATTAACTTAGCCAATTGTTGTTTTATTGTTTGATTTATTCTTTCTACTTTTCCCGAGCTTTGTGGGTGCCACAGAGTCTGGTATTCTCATTGAACACCTAATGATTGACATAATAATTTTATTATTTTAGAAGTAGCGTGTGCCCTGATCAGAATGTACTGGATTATCCCATATCTAGGTATTAAGTGTTCTAATAACATTTTTACCACTGTTCCATGCCCCAACAGCCAGAGAACAAGCAACCTGGGATAGCAAGACGTCTCCTGAATCACCCCTAAATTCTTTGCATTCCTGATGTTATCACCAACCATGGGGCTTGTCGACCCCCATGGCCACACTCCCACATCTCCCCCTTCTTTAACATAAAAAAGTGTGATTAACAGAAATTGAGAAAGCACGATTAACACAAACAAAAACACAGAGAAAAACTACCAGGCACACTCACACTAATTCTATCTTTAACAAACTTTGTAACCACATCCCTGGGAGAGGCACGTGCTGAGTGCTGCCCAGCCGGGGGGGGGGGGGGGGGGGAGGGCGGCTCGGGCTGCCCCTCCAACTCCGGGAGTCCTTGTTTGTAGGTCCTGCATATGCCAGCCGGACCCTCCCAGATGTTGTTTTTTGTTTGAGCTGGAGTCCAAACCGCAGAGGTGGGTGCTGTGATCATGTTAAGGCAGATGATGACACGGCCGAATGGACTCATGGTGCTGACACCCATTTATGACTGGCTTCTATTAAAACACAAGCACAACCTTGGCCCCCAACTTATTAAAACATCGGGCCCTTCCCAATAATTGGTGCTGTATTTTTTTTATTTTTATTTATTTATTTATTTATTTTACCATGACTTGTGCTCTTCCTTTAACTGAGTTTCTCCCAGATCTGTCTCCTACATCTGTCTGTCACTTTTTCTCCTGCACGGACAGATGCAAGGACCTTCCTCTGTCCATCGATTTAAAAAAAATTAAGAACATAGCATACTTTATCTATCTTTTCCTAGGGGTCACACCACTGCTCCCCCTTCTTTGTTTTAGAAGCTGTCCTGGTTTTAGTTAGGATAGAGTTAATTTTCCTCCCAGTAGCTGGTAGGGTGATATGTTTTGGATTTAGAATGAGACTAATGTTGATAACACACTGAAGTTTTAATTGCTGCAGAGCAATGCTTACACTAAGCCAAGGACTTTTCAGCTCCTCGCTCTGTCCTGCCAGCGAGCACGCTAGGGGTGCAGCAAGAGCTGGGAGAGGACAGACCCAGGACAGCTGACCTAAACTGGCCAAAGGGGTATTCCATGCCATCTGGGGTCATGCTGAACAATATATAGAGGTGGCTACTGAGGTGGGGGGGGCGGCTGCCTGGGGACAGGCTGGGCATCGGTCAGCCGGTAGCAAGCAACTGCACCGTGCATCACCCGATCCGTACACATCATCATTATTATTATTTTATTTTCTGTCCCAATAAACTGTTTCTGTCTCAACCCACAGGCCGCAGTTTTTCTCGTTTCTCTCCCTCATCCCAGAGAGGGAGGGAGGGTGAGTGAACGGCTGTGTGACGTTTAGCTGCCGGCCAGGTTAAACCACAACAGAAGCATACATAAATTGATACAAAGGAACACTTAAATAATACAACTAGACACAAAAATATACATTTTAAGAGAAATTCACATCAGTAATTGTATAAAGCTTTTTCTGTACTAAGGGGTCCCGAAAATTTAGGACTAAAACATTAGCTTTGTAATGTAAAAAGGTTATCATGACAGTCCTCAAAGACCAATATATAGCACACTGACATATTCAAGGCTATCAGCTTATATTTCAGTCTGTGTATTCAAGTTTTGAGGTCCTTTTATGATTATGCAAACATCAGAAATATAGTAGTATAATAAATGGTACTTATGAAAGCAGAGTTTTAGAGCCAATATTAAATTTGCAGGCTCAAAACACCCACTTAATATTTAAACAAGTATTTGATACTTCTGTTTTTTTCAAAAATAGAGTAAATGCCTTTACATAAAAATAATTTTTACTTTTCAACAAGCGTGCTCATGTGATTTTTTTATTAGTACAAACTTAACAAACAAACAAATCCACCATATGACTTTTTAAAATAAATGATACCAATTCACCTTTCCCCTACTTGAATACAGTTACATTAAGGCTTTGAACCATCTGACCCATGATTTTACAACATTAAAATGAATGGATCCACATGGATGCTAGTATGTCTCACTGAGACTCAGCATGAACAGAATTAAAGCTCACCACCTTAAAGAAACAGACAGTCACATGCTCATGCCTTAACTATATTCCTTTTGGTCTCCAAACTAGAACATAAAGTTTAATAGTAACAGTATTTCATGGCAAGAGATTAGTACTTTTTTATTAATTATATTTTAGTAATTAATATTATTAGTTTAATGGCAACATCTTTGGAGAAACTTCCTTTTTTTTTTTTTTTTTTTTTTTACAACACTGCTTTCTGGTGGTGTTTCAGGCATGGGGAGTTCATTCAGTTCAATGTGCTGTAAATATAGCCCCACTTTTTCCCTTTTAATAGTTCCAGGGCCCTACATAGAGCGTGAAGCTCACAAGCCTGAGCTGACCTTGATGGACTCAAAGGTCCCGATTCCACAGATTCTAGGTCCTTATTAATTATTGGATATCCTGATTTGGCCATTCTATCATATAGTACTGAACCAATTTTAATTTGCTCCCTTTTCTCTGGTCCCGGGTCCTCAATTTTGTCTGACCCATCTAGGAATTTTACTGTGGCAATTCCTACAGCCCTTGGTTACCTAGTAAGAGTGTCTTGCAGGGGGTTTAGGACCAATCACCCACCCACGAATCCTATAGGAATCACTTTGGTCCTTCACCGGCCAAGTCCCTCGCGGGAGATTGGAACCGCGGTTAGAAGACCTCCACACTCGCTTCGGAACTAGGTTCCGTCTCAGTCACACTCTTACACACACAGGCAACTGAATCCCACCCAACCGAACGGTATACGCCTTAAATACTCACGACTCCATCGTCTTCGTTCGGATCTTCGCGCACAGAATTATGGGTAAAAACCAATGCTGCAGCCGGCAAGGGAGCTCATAAAAAATCAAATTCTTTGCTTGCCTTTATTCAGGTTCAGGATGGTGGTAGTCCCGACCTGACTCGATTAGGAGCCACCGAATGGTGGGGCGCCCCTCCTAGATCAAGTCAGAATTCAGGAACCAAGACCCTCCCGGACGAGCCCCCAATTGTGATAAATGCTCGAGTCCCAAATAGGATTAAAATTAAAGTTTGTAATTTATTAAGCGAATAGAGGCAAGCAAACAGCGCTGGGTGCACCGGGAGTCGCTGCTCCACCAAGATGCACACCTGTTACATCAGGAAGCTGATTTTTATGCTCCTAGACTAATACATATTCATCACTATTCCTAGAAAAGGCAGGGTTATTATAATTAGTTTCCAGAATCCAAACCCTCTCTGGACGCATGCGTATCAGTCTCTGGTGGTCTTTCTGGGGGTCTCTTGTGCTGAAGGCTCATAGTCTTCCTCCCAGGCTTTGTCCTTCGGTCGTCCTTCAACTCCCCCTTTCTCCTTATTTGGTGGATCCCTTTGCCAGACATCAGAAGCTTGGGCAGCATCTCATGCAGAAGTCAGTAGTTTCCAAAAAAAAACTCCTTGGTCCTCTTATCTCCCAGACTCGAGTCTCAGTGTTCGTCCTTCAAGCCCTCTATTTACACAAATTGCTAGACTCTTATTTTGCACAATACAAGAACTATGTACACTAATCACTCTGTTTTTCTTAGATAGAAAGTTACATTTCATCATGCTGCCCTAGCATTGTTTCATACACGACACGAATCATATTAATACTTTTCACAGTTAAGTACCATTGTGATGTTCCTAAACACATTTGACTTCATCTCATTTCATCTGAAATACCAACCTGCTCTCTTTCTCTGTAGCCCCCATCACATATGTGTGCCCCTGGGACTGAGCTGACTCTCTCATAGTGTCTGCTTGATATATCAGCTTCTACAGGCAAATGCAATGTCTGCAGTCTTCAGGGAGGAAATGTGGACCCAACGGACACAGAAAAGGTGGCTCTGGAAAAGGATTCATGTCATCATCAGTCACAAATGCATGGCACAAAGTTGCACCAGGGGAGGTTCAGACTGGACATTAGGAAAAATTTCCCTACCATGAGGGTGCTCAGACATGTGGTGGTTTTACTCGGGTCAGCAGCTGAGATCTGCCACAACCACTCTTTCACTCCCCCTCCTCAAGTGGAAGGGAAAGAAAATACAATGAAAAGGGCTCAAGGGTTGAGATAAGGACAGCACAATTATGCAGTAATTATTGTGACTGGCAAAACAGACTCAGCATAGGGAGATAGTAAGATTTATTGCCTATTACTAACAAGCTAGAGAAGTGAGAAACAAAGGAAAGAAACCAAAAGGACCTTCCCCCCCATCCATCCTCTTCCACTTCCTTCCCCCGAGCGGTGCAGGGGAATGGGGGTTGTGGTCAGTCTATAGCACTTCTTCTCCACTGCTCCTCCTCGGTGACTCTCATCCCGTGCTGTGGGGTCCCTCCCACGGGATGCAGTCCTTGCTGAACTGATCTGGCGTGGGCTTCCCAGAGGCAGCAGCTCTTCAAGAACTGCTCCAGATATGGGTCCATACCATGGGGTCCATCCCTCGGGAGCAATCTGCTCCAACCTGGGTCCCCCATGGGCAGCAGCTCCTGCCAGGTCACCTGCTCCTGTGTGGGCTCCTCTCCATGGGCTGCAAGTCCCGCCCAGAATCTCCTCCAGCAGGGGTCTTCCACAGGCCACAGTCTCCGTCGGTGTAGGCCCACCTACTCCACCATGGTCTCCTCCATGGGCTGCAGCATGGAACCCTGCTCCCCCGTGGTACTCCATGGGCTGCAGGGGACAGCCTGCTTCACTGTGGTCCTCACCACAGGCCTCAGGGGACTTCTGCTCCAACACCTGGAGCACCTCTCCCCTTCCTTCTTCACTGACCTTGGTGCCTGCAAGGCTGTTTCTCACTCCTCTCACTCTCCCAGCTGCTGTGTGGCACAGCGTTTTTTTTTTCTGTCTTAAATATGCTCTCACAGAGGCACAAACAAAATTCCTTATTGGCTCAGCTCTGGTCAGCAGTGGGGCCCTTCCAGATTCTTCTCACAGAAGCCACCCCTATGGCCCCCTGCTACCAAAACCTTGCCATGTAAACCCACTACAGCTGACTGTGGCCTCTAACACAGTTAGCTCTTGGTATCCCCCTGTCATTCTAGAATTTCTAATGTGTTCTGCCCCTTTATAGATTGATAGCATCATGGTACACTCTACACTGTTATCCACCAGAGCCTTGTACTTTGCTTTGATGTGCCAGGCCATCACATCCACACTGTCCAATAAAGCCAGTTGTCCCTTTCCTCCCCCTGGCTGGAGGCAGGGCCCCTCTAGTCCTGGTTATAGTATTCATTACTCTCTCTGGGGAACTGACCAGTAGAAACTGGAGCAGAAATTTTTCTGGAAGAACCCCGTTTTTCCATTGTTTTTCTTTGCAACTCATCTATTCTTCCCTCTAAAGTGGAGGTGGATTTCCCATCCCATTTCCTCGTGTCCTCTCCATGATCGCACAGGTATAACCACAGGGCAGCATGTGGTGTGTACCCACTATATGCAGCCCAGTGTATTGGCCTAGATGATGGCTGAAATTTTTCTGTATATATCACAGCTCGCCCAGGGATAGGGATCATGTGGTTACTGCTGATGTTATGACACCTGCCTCTTTGTCCTCCTGTTCCCATGATGGTCCTACTTCAGAGTAGCCTACCTCGTATTCTTCTTCCTTATTCCTTCTTATAGTAGGGGTTTCTTTCTTTATCAAATGAGCTGACTTTCAAATCTCCTATTTCATCATGTGGATGGGGGCTACTGATACCAGCACAGGTTGGTTCTTTGGCCCAGCCATGGGTACCCTCACAGGGGTTGCAGTTGTGTTGATTGTATCTTGGTACTCATAGGCCAAGTCCACACTCATTGCAGTGACAAAGGCCATGCAATATATGAAGTGAAGCACTGGAAAAGTCCCTGCTGTCCTCCTGCCCCAACACACCTCTGCTCTTGGGAGGCCTTCCAGGAAGGTCGGGTTTGAGTCTTGTCCTGAGGCTGGCATTTTTTCAGAAGATGGGAGCAAAGGCACCTGGGATGCAGCAGGTCCTCATTCTGCCTGAACTCCTCTTCTGCACTAATCTGGGCTCTCTCTCAGAACAATAACAAGTCAGGAGACCTGTGGCAAGCTGAAGGCAGGACTACCGCTCACAGAAACCACTGGGAATGTTTGCCCCCAGCAGTGTCCCTTTCTGGTGACTGTCAGAGTGATTAAAGTATTGAACCCCCTCATCATCCACATGAGGAACCAAGAGCTCAAGGTGCCATTAGGAAAAGGATGTCATGGATGTTTTCTAGGATGTACTGAGGAAACTGATGGACCTTTCAGCAGCTATAGACTTTGTCTTGTCTTCATCAGCACGCTACCATCAGGTGAAATGATGGAACACTTCTAATACAATCTTTCTGTTTTCCCATGATATCAGAATATTATTTTTTTTCAGCATCTGTATGTGGTGGTTTGACCGTATTAGGCAACTGAACACCACAACCGCTCTCTCACTCCCCCTCCTCAGATGAGGAGGGGAAGAAGTAAAGGGAAAAAAACAACTCACGGGTTGAGATAAGGATAATTTTAATAAAGAGAGAAATATATATCAAGGAAATATTATATTAATTAAACAATTATTAACAATATTATTATTACTAACAATATTATTATTAATTAAACAATTCAACTAAAGGGAGGAAAGGGAAAAAGGGAAGAGGAAGGGGGAAAGGGAATAACAAAACAAGTAAAGGCTATGTGGAAATGCAGAGGGGAAAAAAAAATTACTCTCTACTTCCCACAAATAAGCGATGCTTGACCACGTCCTTGAAGCAGGGCCTCAATGCACGTAGCCGGTGTTCGGAGAGGAGGACAGACGTTTTCGCAACGAGAGCCCACCCCTCCCCTCTTCCTCCTTTTCCCACCTTTTATTGCTGAGTGTGACATCATATGGTATGGAATATCCCTTTGGTTGGTTTGGGTCAGCTGCCCTGGTGATGTTTCTCACTTTTTTTTTTTTTTTGCCCACCCCTAGGAGGGCTAGAGAAAGTCCTGATGCTGTGCCAGCACTGCTCAGCAGCAGACACAACACCAGTGTGATACCACTGCTGTTTTAGCTACAAGTGCAGAGCATAGCACTGTATGGGCTGCTGCAGGGAAAGTTACCATCCCAGCTAGACCCAGTACACTGTATTACAGGAGGAGAAAAAGTACTAATCTTCCCCTGTACCGGCATTGCCAGAACTCTGTCTCTTATACACTACATCTCCCCAGTCTTGCAGGTATTTCCACCTGCCCTGATTAAACAGTCCTTATTGGAAGACACCGTTCTGGCAGACTGTCTGGGCACATGAAGTCTCCATTCTCCTCCATATTCCTGGCTGGCTGGGAAACAACAGGAGACAGTCAAAACTGTCACAAAGTGCTGTTTGGAAGGTGAAGAGTGGACATGAGGAGAAGGATATGTCACTGAAAGGGCAGTGCTGTGGTTCTATAGGTCACCCGGAAGGAGTCTGTGGTCAGTCCTTGCCATTGTGTTTCAAGGAGGATGGGCAGACAGCAGTGAAAGTTACTAAATGCTAGGGTGAGAGCAATGTGGAGAAGCAAGGTGAGTGCCTACAGCCTGCAGGTTAGAGGGAGCAGGGCGAGGACAGTGCAGGTCAGCCTGTGGTGAAGACCAAGATCACTGGAAAGGCCGCAACAAAACCAAGGTCTCTGTGCTCTTGGCTATGGCACTTGGCTCTGCTACTGAGGCACATGAGGAGACATGCTGTGCTCAGGACACTGCGGCCTTGTTGTATACAGGAAAGCTGGGGAGAGACTCTTTGTCAGGGAATGTACTGAGAGTACAAGGACTAATGGCTTTAAAGTGAAAGAGGGTAGCTTTAGATTAGATATAAGGAAGAAAATATTTCGTATGAGTGTGGTGAGGCACTGGAACAGGCTGCCCAGAGAAGTTGGATGGTGTCCCTGCCCATGGCGGGGGGTGGTGGTGGAACTAGATGATCTCTAAGGTCCCTTCCAACCTCAGCCATTCTATGATTCTGATTCCCCAACAACCTCCAAAGGTCTGCCCACAAGTTCTGCCCTTTTGCTCAGGATTCTTCCATTAGAGCTTGCAGATACCGGCACCTACTTTGGACCACCTCTGGCCACTCAGAGTCACCAGACTCTGATGTCTGTTGTCACCAGGTGGTTGCATCAGATTCCAGGCCTCCATCTCCATTAATCATAATGGAAAACAATGTGAAGAGCTCACATGCAGGTGCCCATGTTGTTGGGGTTCAGTTGGACCAGATGGTCTTGGAGGTCCTTGATGATTCTAGGATTCTATGAATCTATGTTGTGCACATCTGAACTCAGGAAGAGGAATCCAAGCTCCTGTAGGTCTGGGGCAGGCATGGGAGGGAGCTGAACCGTTTTCTAGGCCAAGGACTATAAACCCATAGTGCGAAGCTTTGACTGAGTCAGCTGAACTGCTTTCCTAAGCACAGGTGTACAGATGATTCCCTGCAGAGGGACCTGCACAGGTTGGATCAATGGGCAGAGGCCAATGGGATGAGGTTGACCATGGCTAAGTGCCAGGTCTTGCCTTTTCACCACAACTCCTCCATGCAATGCTACAGGCTTGGGGCAGAGTGGCTGGAAAGTTGTGCATTGGGAAGGGATCTGGGGGCATTGGTCGAAGCTTGACTGAACATGAGCCATGTTCAGTTTGGGGCCCCTCAGTACAAGAAGGGCATCGAGGCCCAGGAGCATGTCCAGAGATAGGCAACAAAACTGGTGAAGGGCCTGGAACACAAGTCCTCCGAGGAGCAGATGAGGGAACTGGGGTTGTTTAGTCTGGAGAAGAGGAGGCTCAGGGGAGACCTTGCTGCTCTCTACAGATGTCTGAAAGGAAGTTGTGGGGAGCTGGGGGTCAGCCTCTTCTCACAGATAACAAGTGATAGAACTAGAAGAAAGGGCCTCAAGTTGCACTGGTGGTGGGGTGGAGGGGGCATGTTAAAGTTGGAAGTTAGCAGACATTTTTCAGGAAGAGTAGTCAGGCATTGGAACGGGTTGCCCAGGGAAGTGGTGGAGTCATCATCCCTGGAGGTGTTCAATGAAAGGTTGGAACTCATTCTTAGGGACATGGTTTAGTGGGTGATACTGGCAGGAGGGGTATGGTTGGACCAGATGATCTTGGAGGTCTTTTCCAACCATAATGATTCTATAATTCTATGGTCTTCCTGTCCCTGTCTATGTGTACTGTCTGAAAAAGGGAGAAAGCAAGTGTATTCTTAGGATAAAAACTTTATTTATTTATTTATTTATTTATTTACTTATTTATTTATTTCTGCTAGGCAAAAAGTGCCTCTGTGACCAGGGGAGGGAGGGAAACTAGGGATTCCTTCAGGCTGACTCCCAGCAGGTTCCACTGCAGCCCCAGGGCCATGGGCAGGGAGCCTGGTGGAGAGCAGATCAAGGGAGGCCTTGGGCTGGGCCTCTGCTGCTGAGCTGGGCCAGGCTCCTGGGCCCAAGGGGAGCTTATGGCAAGCGGGCAGCGCTGCAGAGACACAGCTCTGCCCAGGAGCAGCTCCTCTGCACAGCGCAGCAGGGCTGTGGGCACTGCCTGCACAGACAGAATGCTTAAAGGCAGGCAGAAGTGGCAGGATGCACAGAGTTCACTGGGGGACAACACTTGCCAGCCCTGACCCTGGTAAGTCTCTGGCTGGAGGGCAATTCAGTTCCTGGAGGTCCTGGAGGAAGGAGAAGCTGGGGGTGCAGGCAGGGGTGGCCAGGGCTGTGGTGCAGAGCAGGGTCCCTGCTGTACCCCTGGGGCTGTGTGTCGGGGCAGGGCCTCTGCCGCCTGCCAGGCTCAGCACTCAGCCTGCCCAGGGAGCTGCCCATGGTGCTGCGGCGTGAAGCTGTGGGTGGAAGGAGCCCCCGTGGCAGGGCAGGGTCCTGCTGCTGGTGGGAGGCTGCTACTTGGAGCAGCCTGCTCAGAGCTGCATAGCACAACCAGGATGTATCTAAGGGTTAGAAGCCGTTCAGGGGTTACATGCTTCTGTCTCAGCTTTCCTGTTTCTGCCTTCAGTTTTCTCTACTCGGGCTCTTTTTCTCTTTTGTTTCTGGGAATGGATATAGACAGTGTTATTTCCAAGAAGAAGCTTCCACTCCTAAGCCATCCACGTGAGTGTTAGAAGGACCACCAGCAAGTCCCCTTCCTGCCCTCACCCCACAGAAAACCCCAGCACCACACATGCAGTGTCAGCAGGGTCTGTGTGAGCTGCTCTCTAGGACATGCCCCCAGCAAGATGCCCCGGGGCAGAGCCCTGCTGCCAGGAGGTGTCTGCAGGGCAGAGCTGAGCACCCAGCAGGTGGGATGGGGGCTGTGACCTGCAGGCAGGAGGCATGTGGACAGAGACCCAGCTGCAGGCAGGGATCAGCTGCAGGCAGCAGAGACATGGACAGGGTATTGAAGGATAGTGCCAACATAGTCTGGCACATCGTTGTCCACCCTGCAGCCCACAGGATTCAGAATGTGACTCTTAATCTCATCAGCGGGGCGTTCAGCAGAGCAGACTCTCCTGAGTTCCTGTCATTCCCTCCCTGGCCTTGCCTCCCCTGCAGAAGCCCTCTGCTATTTCACTGTTCCTACACCTACTGTTGCAGTTCTTGCTTTATGGCTTCCTGAAGATCTGGCTTTCAGCTGCTGCTCAAGCACTGACCCTCTGGGTCCCACCTCACAGATGTATCCATAGGAGGAAGGTGCCCCAAAGTCCTTCTAACCTGTGGGGCTCCGGGCAATGCAGTCTGTGGGGCAGGACAAAGCTGAATCTCCTTCCAGGGAGTTCCTGAGGCCACAGTAATTGCATACCTCTATGTGGGCCCTGAAGGACTCTGCTGATACCAGGAGAGAGATGGACAGACTGTCTGTCTTCACTGCACTAAGGACAGTTCCTTTGCCTCCTGGGACTCACAAGATCTCAGCTGGGATACCTGAAAAATGTCAGGGTTTTCTACCCTCAAAATCTCTCTTGACTGTGACACAGGCAGCTGGAAGAATGTAAACCACATATGCTCTTCAGCAGTCAAGAGTACTGAGAGTGGTAATGCTGTGAAGTCCATATACATAAGAGGTAGATATAATCACACAGTCACTCCTGGTTGTTATTTATGTAGAGCTGTAGGGCAGGCGTGAGTCCTCCACAGCCCACAGCAAGGACCCCTGCTCCCAGTGGCACCCTCAGCCAGCATCACCCTCGGATTGTGGTGGTTTTACTCAGTTGGGCAGCCGAGCTCCACCACAACCGCTCTCCCACTCCCCTTAATCAAAGAGGAACAGGGAGAAAGTACAATGAAAAGGGCTCAAGGGTTGAGATAAGGACAGAGAGATTGCTCAACAATTATAGTGATGGGCAAAACAGACTCAGCATAGGGAGATAGTAAGATTTATTGCCTATTCCTAACAAGTTAGGTAAGTGAGAAACAGAGGAAAGAAAACAAAATGCCCTCCCTCCCATCTGCTCTCATTCATCTTCTCCCCCCGAGCAGCACAGGTGAATGGGGGAATGGGGGTTGTGGTCAGTCTATAGTGTTTTGTCTCCGCTGCTCCTTCTCGGTCACTCTCATCCTCTGTGCTGTTGGGGTCCCTCCCAAGGAATGCAATTCTTACTGAACTGATCTGGCGTGGGCTTCCCAGAGGCAGCAGCTCTTTAAGAACTGCTCCAGATATGGGTCCGTACCATGGGGTCCATCCCTCGGGAGCAAAGTGCTCCAACCTGGATCCCCCACCGCCACAGCGGACTGAAGCACCTCTCCCCCTCCTTCTTAATTGACCTTGGCACCTGCAAGGCTGTTTCTCACTCCTCTCAATCTCCCAGCTGCTGTGTCGCAGCATTGGTTTTTTGTTTTGTTTTGTTTTCCCTTTCTTAGCTCTGCTCTCACAGAGGTGCAAAGAACATCACTTACTGGCCCAGCTCTGGTCAGTGGTGGGACCCTTACATAATATGGGGCAGCTTCCAGATTCTTCTTACAGAAGCCACCCCTATGGCTTCCTGCTTCCAAACCCACTACAGGGATATGTAAAGGAGCAACAAGAAGTTTTCAGAAGCGGGAAAGTCACTGTTGAGGGGGTTTGATGAGAGGTGAGTAGGTTTCTCTCAGAGAATTCTCTCCTCCTTATCACTGTCTTTTCTTCCTTGGATTGTCCCCTTTGTCCACAAACATCAGATGTCCAACAGCAGCTCCATCACTGAGTTCCTCCTCCTGCCATTTGCAGACACAAGGGAGCTGCAGCTCCTGCACTTCACGCTCTTCCTAGGCATCTACCTGGCTGCCCTCCTGGGCAACGGCCTCATCCTCACCGCTGTAGCCTGCGACCACCACCTCCACACCCCCATGTATTTCTTCCTCCTCAACCTCGCCGTCCTTGACATGGGCTGCATCTCCACCACTGTCCCCAAAGCCATGGCCAATTCCCTCTGGGACACCAGGGCCATTTCCTACTCAGGATGTGCTGCCCAGGTCTTTCTGATTGTCTTCTTGTTTTCATCTGAGCATTCTCTTCTCACCATCATGTCCTATGACCGCTATGTTGCCATCTGCAAGCCCCTACACTACGAGATCCTCCTGGGCAGCAGAGCTTGTGCCAAGATGGCAGCAGCTGCCTGGGGCAGTGGGGTTTTCCATGCTCTAATGCACACTGCCAATACATTTTCACTGCCATTCTGCAGAGGCAATGCTGTGGACCAGTTCTTCTGTGAAGTCCCCAAGATCCTCAAGCTCTCTTGCTCTGACTCCTACCTCAGGGAAACTGGGCTTCTCACATTTAGTGTATTCGTGGTTTTGGGGTGTTTTGTTTTCATCTTACTGTCCTATGTACAGATCTTCAGGTCTGTGCTGAGGATTGCCTCTGAGCAGGGACAGCACAAAGCCTTTTCCACGTGCCTCCCGCACCTCTTTGTGGTCTCCCTGTTTATCAGCACTGCCTTTTTTGCTGCCCTGAAGCCCCCTTCCATCTTGTCCCCATTCCTGGATCTCGTGATGACTGTTCTGTACTCAGTGGTTCCTCCAGCTTTAAACCCCCTCGTCTACAGCATGAGGAACCAGGAGCTGAAGGATGCACTACAGAAACTCATGAGTGGGTGTACATCAGAAGTAATGCACTGCCTGTCTTCTTCTGCAAACCTCTCATAATATAAGTCATGATCTACGAAGCTTGTCTTTTGTTCTTGAGTGTTGTTATTTTTGTTCTTGTTAGTTTTTGTGAGGAGGGGCATTAATGTTGTCCATATAAAACATCATTACTTAGTTGACTCCAGGACACTCGTGTTTAAGCAAATAAATGAATCTACAGTGAACAGAGTGTCTGAGATGTTTTTTCTGAGAATGGTGCTGGTGGTTCCAGGGTAATGTCCATGGGTAAAATGGAGAGGAATAGAGTCCCATCACAGCAGCACTGCCAGGAGCACTAGTGTCGGGTCTGTCCAGAGCTTCTCTTATTCCACTTGCACAATTTCCTTCTGAGCCTTGTGTAAGCCTGATTGTTCATGTAGCTTGGTCAGAGTACTGCTGTGTGGCAATCCTGTGACCAGTCCCAGGGACAGGCAATGGGCATTTTTGTGACACAGCTGGCCTCCAGAACAGCATCTCCATCCCATCAAGTGATTCCACTCAGGGTAGTGCCTGAGGGCTCAGGTCTTCCTTCACGGTTGCAGTCAAGAACACTGCAGTCTAGAAACGGATTCCAAAGAGGGACCTGGCTTTGCCTGTTTCTCCGTGGCTTCAGGGTGAAGTGATCAGAGGCCCAGCTGGGTGTTTGAGGGCATGGGGGCTAGCTCAGGTGTTGCATGTTGCTATTCAGCACTCAGGCCGATTGTGAGGAGTCTCCAATTAACCTGTCTGGGGCACTACAGCATGTGATGGGGCTGGTGCCAGGTGGGAATTTTTTGGAAGGAGCTGCCAGGAGAGCCCAGGGGAGCTGCAGGGACAGCGTATGCCAGGGGATCAGCAGTGAATAGAGCCCAGAGAGCATGAGCCTCTTCCAGGTGAAGTCCCCTTGTGATAAGGTGCTAAATCTCTATGTGAGCAGGAAAAGAAGAGCCCCGTGACCCTGGGGACACAGCAGGAACAGGGAAAGAAGTCTGGTGAGCGAACGTGGTATGTGGATAGTGGAATGCCATAAGGTGTATGCAGTGCAGCACCCAAACACTTCTCATGGCACTGGAAAGAAGGCAGGCTGCCTCTGAGCACCCTCGACAGCCACAGAAGAGCTGGTGTGGGAGGCAGTCAGTGGAAGAGCCCCATGAACTATCTCTGCCTCACAGTCTGCCCAGCACAGCCCTGCAGGGTGCCCCTGTGTCCCCAACACCACAGCCCCCTTGCTCTGCAGAGCAGTACCACAAGCTGGGGCTGTGGGGTTAATGGGGAGAGGATGCAGGAATGCCTGGCCAGGCCAGCACAGGTATGCTCCTTCCTGGGAAAGTGTTGTGGTTTAACCCAGTCTGCAGCTAAACACCACACAGCCATTTGCTCACCTGCCCCCCTCCCTCTCTGGGATGGGGGAGAGAAACAGGAAAGTGAAGCCTGTGGGTTGAGATAAAGACAGTTTATTAAGATAGAAAATAATAATAATAATAATAATAATAATAATAATAATATATACAAACAAGTGATGCACAATGCAATTGCTCACCACCCGCTGACCGATGCCCAGCCCAACCCCGAGAAGCCGCCCCCCCACCCTGGCTAGCCACCCCTACATATTGTTCAGCATGATGTCAGATGGTATGGAATACCCCTTTGGCCACTTTGGGTCAGCTGTCTTGAGTCTGTCCCCTCCCAGCTCTTGCTGCCCCCCCCAGCCTGCCCGCTGGCAGGACAGAGCGAGGAGCTGAAAAGTCCTTGGCTTATTGTAAGCATTGCTCTGCAACAATTAAAACATCAGCATATTATCTGCACTCTTCTCATCCTAATCCAAAACATAGCACCCTACCAGCTACTAGGACAAAAAATAACTCTGTCCTAACTGAAACCAGGACATATATCCACCCCTTATTCCATACCATTTATGTCATGCTCAGGTTACACTCTTTCCTATACATTCTAGTTAATCACTATTTTTGTCTATGGTAGTAATGACACACAGTATTATATAATAATTAACATACTACAACTCAACTCATGGGCTATTCTCTCCCAGTATTAAATCCCCTTGAGGTACACACCGGACCTCCCCATTCTTTTGCATTACCCACCAAGTGCATCCAGGTCCTTGAGCAGAAACAATCTCATGAATGGGTTTGCCTTTTCCTGAGGCAGGAGGACCCAAGACTGTTTTACTCAGCATGTTTCTTACATGCACTACAGGAACTTTATCCCCTTCTACTGTGCATAGCAGGTTTGATTGGGCTGGTCCACCTTGGCTGGCATATCCTCTAGTATTGACTAATCAGGTGGCCTTTGCCAAATGTGTATCCCAATTTCTGAATGTCCCAGCACCCATTGCTTTCAGTGTAGTCTTTAACAGTCCATTGTATCGCTCAACTTTACTGGAGGCTGGTTCATGATAGGGAATGTGATACACCCACTCAATACCATGTTCTTTGGCCCAAGTGTCTAGAAGGTTGTTTCGGAAATGAGTCCCGTTGTCTGACTCAATTCTTTCTGGGGTGCCATGTCGCCATAGGACTTGTTTTTCAAGGCCCAGGATAGTGTTTCGGGTGGTGGCATGGGGCAGAGGATATGTTTCCAGCCATCCGGTGGTTGCTTCCACCATTGTAAGTACGTAGCGCTTGCTGTTGCGGATTTGAGGGAGTGTGATGTAATCAACCTGCCAGGCCTCTCCATATTTGTATTTCAGCCATGGTCCTCCATACCAAAGAGGATTTGACCGTTTGTCTTGCTTGATTGCAGCCCATGTTTCACAATCATGAATAACCTGTGCTATAGTGTCCATGGTCAGGTACACCCCTCGATCACGAGCCCATCTGTATGTTGCATCTCTTCCTTGATGGCCTGAGGTATCATGGGTCCATCGGGCTATAAATAATTCACCCTTATGTTGCCAGTCCAGGTCCACCTGAGCCACTTCCATCTTAGCAGCCTGATCCACCTGCTGGTTGTTTTGATGTTCTTCCGTAGCCCGATTCTTGGGCACATGAGCATCTACATGGCGTACCTTTACAACCAGGTTCTCTACCCAGGCACCAATATCTTGCCACAACGCAGCAGCCCAGATGGGTTTGCCCCTGCGCTGCCAGTTGTTCTGTTTCCATTGCTGTAACCACCCCCACAGGGCATTTGCTACCATCCACGAATCAGTGTATAGGTAGAGAACTGGCCACTTTTCTCGTTCAGCAATATCTAAAGCCAGCTGGATGGCTTTCACTTCTGCAAATTGACTCAATTCACCTTCTCCCTCAGCAGCTTCTGCAACTATTTCTTCTCATTTCCTGGTAGCCTGTTGTACAGTGGGGCTTCTTCAGCATGGACCACCTCCTCCTCTGATGACATCCCAAATATTTCCCTTCTGGCCAGTCCATAATCACTTCCAAGATTCCTGAATGACTGGGGTTTCCTATTCAAGCCTTCTGAGTAATCAGTGCAACCCACTTGCTCCATGTAGCATCAGTTGCATGATGTGTAGAGGGGACCCTTCCTTTGAACATCCAGCCCAGTACTGGCAGTCAGGGTGCCAGGAGGAGCTGTGCTTCAGTACCGACCACTTCCACAGCAGATCGAACTTCTTCATATGCTGCCAATAACTCATTTTCAGTTGGAGTGTAGCGAGCCTCAGATCCTCTGTATTCCTGACTCCAAAACCCTAGGGGTCAACCTCGAGTTTCTCCAGGATCTTTTTACCAGAGGGGCCATTCTCCCCGGCTGCCGTGTAGAACTCATTCTTTACATCTGGTCCTGTTTGGACTGGCCCAAGGGCTACTGCATGAACTATTTCCTCCTTAATTTGTTCAAAGGCTTGTCATTGCTCAGGGACCCATCCAAAATCATTCTTCTTACGGGTTATTTGGTAGAGCAGGTTTACAATTAGACTGTAATTTGGAATGTGCATTCTCCACGACACCTAGGAAAGTTTGTGTTTCCTTTTTGCTAGTTGGTGGAGACATAGCTGTTATTTTGTTGATCACATCCATTGGGATTTGATGACATCCATATGCCATTTTATTCCTAAAAACTGGATCTCTCGTGCAGGTCCTTTGACTTTGTTTTATGGCAAATCCAGCCTTTAGAAGGATTTGGACTATTTTCTTCCCTTTCTTGAAAACTTCCTTTGCTGTGCCACCCAACACAATGATGTCATCGATGTACTGCAGGTGTTCAGGAGCTTCCCCCTGCTCCAGCGCAGACTGGATCAATCCATGGCAAATGGTAGGGCTATGTTTCCACCCCTGGGGCAGCCGATTCCACATATATTGGACTCCCTTCAAGTGAAAGTAAACTGTGGCCTGCATTCTGCTGCTAGAGAGATGGAGAAAAATGCATTAGTGATATCAATTGTGGCGTACCACTTGGCTGCTTTTGATTCCAGTTCGTACTGGAGTTCTAGCATGTCTGGCACTGCAGCACTCAGTGGGGGTGTGACTTCGTTCAAGCCACGATAGTCCACTGTTAGTCTCCACTCACCATTAGACTTTCTCACTGGCCATATGGGACTATTAAAAGGTGAATGAGTCTTGCTGATCACTCCTTGGCTTTCCAGTTAATGAATTAGCTTATGAATGGGAATCAGGGAGTCTCGGTGCGATATTGCCGCTGGTGCACAGTTGTAGTAGAAATTGGCACTTGTTGTTCTTTGACCCTCAGCAGCCCCACAATGGAAGGGTCCTCTGAGAGACCGGACAAGGTAGAAAACTGTTTAATGTCCTCTGTCTCTAAGGCTGCTATGCCAAAAGCCCAGCAGAACCCGTTTGGGTCCTTGAAATATCCTCTTCTGAGACAGTCTATGCCAAGGATGCACGGAGCATCTGGGCCAGTCACAATACGGTGTTTTTGCCACTCATTCCCAGTTAGACTCACTTCAGCCTCCAATACAGTCAACTGCTGGGATCCCCCCATCACTCCATAAATACTGATAGGTTCTGGCCCTTTATAGCTTGATGGCATTAGAGTACATTGTGCACCGGTGTCTACTAAAGCCTTCTACTTCTGTGTGTCTGACATGTGAGGCCATCGAATCCACACAGTGCAATAAACTTGATTGTCCCTTTCCTCCCCCTGGCTGCAGGCAGGGCCCCTCTATTCCTCATCAGAATCTTCATTTCAGTGTCTGGAGGACTGCCCGCTGGATGTTGTAGCAGCAAGTTCTCAGATAACCCTTTTTTTTTTTTTTTTTTTTTTTTTTTCTAATTGTGTTTCCTTGCAACTCACCGACATGTGCCTCTAGGGTTGAGGTAGATTTTCCATTCCATTTTCTTATGTCCTGCCACTCATAATTATCCTGTCTCAGAGGAGATCTTTGCATGGCATTCTGAAATAGATTACCTTAAGCAAAACCTGAAACACATTCAGGAGAAATAAGAATAGGAAGAGGCTGGTTTAAACATCCAAAGGACATTCATAGTTTTGAAGAGCTATTGTAACTAGTCTTGAGGAGAAAGGGGAACGTGAAGGAGAAAGGGAAAGGGAAAGGGAAGAAGTAGGGAAAAGAAGCGTCCCCCCTCATCCTTCCCATAGATTGTCTCCCCGAGGAGAGAAGGTAAGGACTGTTAATTAGGAATAGTTTCTGAGAGATAGTTCTTCAAGTATGGAGGTGACATCAGTGCTGAGTACAACTACCAGAAGGGTCACATGACCAGCAATTTTAGCATAACATAAGGCAGTGTTACACAGTAGAATAAACCAGTAACCAAAAACCAGCCCCCAGAAAGGATAAACAGCACAACAGGGAACACACACAGCATGTAATGTGCTATCCAAGACAATTCTGAGGCCAAGCACAACTACTACACTGAGATAAAAGCAAAATAAAAATTGTGGTCAGCAACTATGAGGTGGATATAATGCTTGTAACAGTTTTATTTTAACACCATCCGGTCATATCTGTCAGCATCTCAACCCTTTGAGCCCCACCCAGGATCCATTTGGGAAGGAGGGCATCCCATGGGAGGAACACAGGGGCAGAGACTGACCGTCAAGAAGCGGTGGAGACAAGTGCCATTGACTGACTGCAATCCCCATTCCCCTGCCCCACTCAGGGGAAGGAGGTAGAAGAGGGTAGGTAGGGGGAATGGTGTATTTATTTTGCTTGTAGTTCCTGATGGTTGTAGTCCACTGGTGATAGGCAAGAAATTATATTAATCTGTCTATGCTAAGTCTGTCTTGCCCATGATAATTGGTGCCCATGATGGTATTTGGTAGGTGACCTCCTGTTCTACCTCAACCCTTGAGCTCTTTTCATCATATTTTCTCCCCCTTCTAGGTTGGGAATTGAAAGAGCAGTTGCCATGGAGTTCACCTGCATAGCTGTGAAAAACCACCACTATAGGCACGTGGAAAGGATTCAGCACCAGGACTGTGGCCATCCAGGGATGGCATCTAAGGATCCAGGACATGCTCTGCCAGCCTGGTGGAAGAGGAGGGAAGAAAAAGAGGTTCCCCTGAAGGAGAGCAGTACATGGGGAAGGCTGGTTTTCCAGCTCAGGCATTTCTGGAACATTCCTGGGATGCCTGTGGGAGCTGCAAATCACACCAGTCTCTGAGTCTTTCCTCCCACATCCAGATCCCAAAGAGGCACCAGCTCCCAGGGAAACCTGGCCCTGGACTCTACCCATCACGAGCACGCTGAGCCATGCCCAGAGAAGCTCTAGAGTTCAGGACAGCCCTAGCATCAGGACCAAGGAGTCCTGGTTACCACATCATCCCCTGAGCCCAGAGGGACACTCAGGCAGAGCTCTTGCAGCAGCCACTAGCCCTGACCAGCCTCCCCCCAAAACACAGGAGTTGCAGCTTTAGAGAGTTGACAGCCCCTGGGCAACCCCTTGGGAATGGGTTCTTGACACCCTCACTTTTGCAGGAGAGCTGCAGGAATGCTGGGAACATGGAAGTCAGGTCAGAGGTGATGGTCATCTTCCAGCAGCCCTCCATCTTGCTTGCTGCTGGCCCTCAGCTAAGGACAAGGGATGTCTGCCCTGGCTCCTCAACCACAGCGCCTCTGCAAGGTGCCCCTGCTCCTCTGCCTGTCAGTGAGGGTCGCCCAGTGCAAGCTTGCTGCTTGCTGACCCCATTCCTGGCCACAGAAGGACAGCAGTGGGAGCACCCAAGCAGTGCCCAGCAGGGACCAGGCCTTGCAAGGAAGTGCGGGCACTGCTGCTTCTTCAGTGACGATATCCTGGTGATGCAGTGCATCCCCCTGTGACATCAGCCTGTCTCATCTGAAGGCCTGTGAGGTCACTACCATGTGGGCATCACTGTTTGGGAAAGAGACAAAGTTTCCCTTCTTGTCCTGAGAACCTGTCACCTCCCTTCTGCCCAGTTCTTTTCCACAGGATCCTGACAAATCCACCAGGAACATCTCCAAATGGTGACAAAGGCCATGGAATATAGGAAGTGGAGTGCTGGACATGCTACCGCTGTCCCCCTGCCCCAACACAGCTCTTGCGACCCCTCCTAGGAAGGTGGGGTTTGAGGCTTGTCCAGGGCCTGGCCTTTTTTCAAACGAAGGGAGCGAAGGCACCTGGGATGCAGCAGCCCTTCAGTGTGCCTGAATTCCTCTTCACTGCATGTTGCTCACTTGGAGAAGGAGGATGTGTTATATGGAGGGAATTGCACCATGTGCCAAGGCCTTCCTCTCCGGACATCCCACAGAGCTCTGTGCTTTGAGAAGGCCTCAGCACCATCCCCTAGTCTGCCATGCAGGAGGCAGAAGTAGTACACAAGGGAATGGCAAACATACTCCCTGTTGCTCATCTCTGCCTGACTCTGCTGAAGACTCTGCACCCATCCAGCTTAGCACCCCAAGCTGAGGGACCTGTCCCTCCACACCTCAGCAGCTCTTCCATCCATGTCCCAGCCCTGTGACAGCAGGGGAGGATCCAGCTCCTCCTGCCTGTGCCCCAGGCTGAGGGCATTGGGGCCCATCTGGGCTGCAGCACCTCAGCTGTGGCACAAGGGCCAAACTCAAACTTGCCCCAGATCTTGTGCCCAAGAGCCTGGGCATGCAGAGAATTTCCTTCACAGCAGAGACATGCTGCCACGGATGGCAGATGGACACAGGAGGATGAAATGAGGGGTCCCAAGGAGGATGAAATGAGGGGGTCCAAGGAAAGTTGTTCCTGACAGCAGAGGGCCTTCTGTGGTATCAGAGCAGCCCTGAGGGCCAGTGCTGGAGCTGGGGCTGATCTCCAGGCAGGAGAAGGGGCTGCTGACAATGTCCTTGGCTATGGGCATCCTGTGAGACAGGGACATGGAAAAAACATTGGGTTGTGTCTTGATTGAGTTAAAGATGGGGGTGAGAAGCAGCAGCAGTGTTTGCAAACCAAAGGACACAAATGGAAACCCCAGTGTGATGTGCTTCATATTCATACACTGTCTGTCTCTATCAGATAGAGGGGAGGGGGGAGATCTTGTCTCACTGCAGCCCTGGGAAGTGGCCACTTGCTCATATGTGCCAGTTCTGCCAGAGATGCCCTCAGGGGTTTCCATTAAGTACCAGATATGAATGGCCAGAGCTCTCCTGTGGGTTCTGTGCTGCCCATGTCAGCTGCATGCTCTAGTGGGGCTGGGCAGCGTTGGCATCTCAGGTAGCACTGCAGGCCTGGAATTGGCTATTACATGGAGCAGATGTCCTAAATTTGGTTAAGCAATATAGGGATGTTCATGAGACAAGTGCCATTACAGTCACTGGAGATGGAGGGAAAACGAGATGGAGAAGAGAGAGAGAGAGACTCAGCTCTCCCTGTGGCACAGTTCTCCATTAGGTAAGGTGGATGCCTCTACAGGCTGCCCTGAACCTACTGAGGAGGGGCAGGTTTAGTTGTCCTTTTGCTGTCATTTCAGCTGGCCAAAGGCATTCCTCCCCAGCCTTCAAGGGGATGCCCCCAGCTGCTGCCCTGTCTCTCAAGGTCCCTCCATTAGAGCGTGCAGATACCTGCACGTACCTCTGCCCCCTGACATGTCACCAGGTGTTTGCAACTCCCTGATTTCCTCCATCTCCATTAATGATCCTGGAGCTGAGACAAGGAGTTCACCTGCAGGTGCCCATGTGGTGTACAATAAAATGAAGGAATAGGAATCCTAGTTCCTGTGGGTATGTGTCAGTCATCTGGGAAGGATCTGAGCCCCATTCCAACTCCAGGACAAAAACCCAGCATGAGATGCCTCGAGTGACTCTGCTGAATCCCGTCCATAAGCAGGGGGTTAAAGGAGTTAGTCCTATGATCATGTTTGGGTGGCCCACCATCAGCTAGGATGAGAAGTCATGATTGTTGCAAATAATTGTTTTTGTGCTAAGAGATATGAGCCTGCTGTCAAGAAGTGTGTGTGCCCAGGTGAGGAAGGGAACCCCAGGGATTCCTTCAGGCTCTTTCCCAGCAGGTTCCCCTGCAGCCCCAGGGCCATGGGCAGGGAGCCTGGTGGGGCAGAGCAAGGCAGGCCTTGGGCTGGGCCTCTGCTGCTGAGCTGGGCTGGGCTCCTGGGCCCAAGGGGAGCTCCTGGCAAGTGGGCAGTGCTGCAGAAACACAGCTCTACCCAGGAGCAGCTCCTCTGCACAGAGCAGCAGGGCTGGGGACACTGCCTGCAGCTGGCTTGGGGAGGGGAAAGAAGGGAGAGATGTTTGAGGCTATGTGGAGTGTTAGAAAGCTGAGAGTACACTGGAGAAGCAATTCTTGCAACCCTTAACATGGTAAGTGAACTGCAGTGCACTGAAGTATCCTGGAGGTGTCCCAAACCTAGACTGTCTCAGAGCAGATCAGGCTGGAGACACTTTTTATTTCTTGTAGAGAAGCACAATCTCCATAGCAGGTCTTCCAAACTTCAGGGTCAGCGTCCAGGCCCTGAGGGCTCCTTTGTTGTGGGCCGCCTGCAGGCTGTGAAGCTGGGGGTGCAGGCAGGGGTGCCCAGGGCTGTGGTGCAGAGCAGGGTCCCTGCTGTGCCCCAGGGGCTGTGTGCCAGGGCAGAGCCTCTGCTGCCTGCCAGGCTCAGCACTCAGCCTGTCCGGGGAGCTGACTAGGGCACTGCAAGGAGAAGGTGTAGATGGAAGGAGACCCCCCCGGCAGGACACGGTCCTGATGCTGGTGGCTGGCTGCTGCCTGCCTGGGCAGCCTGCTCACAGCTCCATTGTACATCAAGGGCATTTCCCAAGCAATTTTTCTAAGCAAACAAGGTCAAAATAGGGATTTTCTGCCCTCTTTTCAGTTACCTACTCTACTGGACAACAGGGGAAGCAGGAAGAAATGGAAGAGGAGCTGTAACTCTGAGCACATTGCTCAGACTCCTGAACTGTAACTTTGAGGATCAGCATGTTTGTGAGCTGCCCCATATGTACCTTCAGCCTCTCCATATTGAAAGCAGTGGCATCAACTTTGCTGAATCCATCTGGGCTTTCTGACAGGTCCTTTTCCACCTGGAAAGTTGCACATGCACCTTGGCAGTCTCTTGCATACAGGCAGGTTTCTGAAGGGTAAAGATTACTGTACACAGGTTTGGTTGAGGCTGTGAGCAGAAACAGGAATAAGACATGAGACAGGGAAATAACTCCCAGAAATAAAACCTTCAGGCATCAGGGATATGATCAAGGAATGAGGGGAAAGTTAATCAGAAATCTTGTCAGAGGGAGAATTCATCAGAAAACTCCATATTTTTTCCATTCAGTGCAGACCCCTTCCTCTGAGCATGCCCCCTTGCCTCCTCTCCCACCCAGAAAAGCCTCTGCCCTCACGGCCATGGGTCCAAGGCATGGAACATGCCTTCTGCAACCAGAGCTCCATCAGAGCAGAAGTGCATCTCTCCAGCCACTTGCCCATTTCCACCTGTGATGCAACTGCGGGGGGGTCAGCTGCTTGGGGGTTGTGGGCAATGCAGTCTGTGAGGCTGGGGAGAGAGTTGACTGTCCCTTTGTGAAAGACCATCACTAGGTCATTTGGTTATCTCGTTGGGGTGTCCTTTCAAACTGTGAGCTGTCTTGCAGGATGCAAACCTTTTCCGTAGCACATCTCTGTGTTATGTGAAACCCAGGGAAGAAGCAGAGAGATGCTACATGCAGCTGTTAGGTTGGTGAAATGAATGATTGGTGTCCTTGACTAGAGGTGTGGTGCTGAGACGTTGCTCAGGTACCTTGAGAAAGGCTGGGCAGTGATAGATTGGCAGAGGATTCATCTAGTCTCAGCAGCATCTGGCTTCTTTTCAGGGTAACCTAAGTGTGATTACCCTCCATCTACAAAAGCTCAGGCAGTTGGGGACAAGTCCAGCCATCTCCCTCACTCTGCACAACCGTTCACTGTAAGTGCAGCAGAAATCCTCAGGATTTCTGACTTCAGAGAACACTGTTTGGGCATGAAGAGGGGGAAGAGAATGTGTCTAAAGAATGCCCCTAAAACTCCTTTCTGCCAACTACATTATGTAGCACCAGAATGCAGATGTTAACATGCTGGCATGAAGATGATCAGCATGCTGGGGCAGCTCTCCTTCGAAGAAAGGCTGAGAGAACTTGGGCTGAGCAGGGTGACCTCACTGCAGATTTTCTGTACTTAAAGGGGTCTTATAAAAAGATGGAGAGCTACTTTTTGATCAATCAGATAATGACAGGATCAGAGGAATGTTTTTAAACTAAAAGAGGGGAGATTTAGATTAGAGATTAGGAGGAAATTCTTCACTCAGAGGGAGGCAAGGTACTGAAATATATTGCCCAGATAGGCTGTGAATGTCCTATTCCTAGAGTTGTTCAGGACCAGGTTGGATGAGGTCCTGGGCAACCTGATCTAGTGGGTAGCATCCATGCCCATGGCCAGGTGTTTCAAACTAGATTATCTGTAAAGTCTCTTCCAACCCAAGCCATTCTGTGATTCTATGCCCTTTTGTGTAAGAAGGGATTTCATCTGACAAAATCTGAAAATAAAACCTTGCCCTCGTGCTATGTTCCTATGTACTCCCTGCACTGTGTCAGGACTGATTCCCTCGTGAGACCAGCAGCAGAGGCCCCGGCTCCTCATGGCACACAACCTTAAAAATGAAGCTCATGTCATGGTGCTAAATTAAATATTCCAGCAGAGAAACAAAAAGCATTTGAGTATGGCAGGGGGAGGTCTACAAGGAATGGCATAGGGTTCACTCACAGAAACCTGTCCTAACTTTTCCTTGTCTTTTACTACATGTACAGATCTTCATACCCAACAGGCAGCACATGTCCAACCGCAGCTCCATCACCGAGTTCCTCCTGCTGGCATTCGCAGACACGCGGGAGCTGCAGCTCCTGCACTTCACGCTCTTCCTGGGCATCTACCTGGCTGCCCTCCTGGGCAATGGCCTCATCCTCACTGCCATAGCGTGCAACCACCGCCTCCACACCCCCATGTACTTCTTCCTCCTCAACCTCGCCGTCCTTGACCTGGGCTGCATCTCCACCACTGTCCCCAAAGCCATGGCCAATTCGCTCTGGGACACCAGAGCCATCTCCTACTCAGGATGTGTTGCACAGGAATTTCTGTTTGTATTTTTGATGTCGTCAGACTATTCTCTTCTCACCATCATGGCCTATGACCGCTATGTTGCCATCTGCAAGCCCCTGCACTACGGGACCCTCCTGGACAGGAGAGCTTGTGCCCAGATGGCAGCAGCTGCCTGGGTCAGTGGGTTTCTCAACGCTGTACTGCTCACTGCCAATACATTTTCCCTGCCCCTCTGCCATGGCAATGCTGTGGACCAGTTCTTCTGTGAAATACCCCATATCCTCAAGCTCTCCTGCTCACATTCCTATCACAAGGATCTTAGACTTCTCACATTTAGTAGTTGTCTGTTTTTGGGTTGTTTTGTTTTCATTGTTCTCTCCTATGTTCAGATCTTCAGGGCTGTGCTGAGGATGCCCTCTGAGCAGGGACGGCACAAAGCCTTCTCCACATGTGTCCCTCATTTGGTCGTGGTCTTTTTGTTAATCATCACTGGCATGTTTGCCTACCTCAAGCCCCCCTCCATCTTTTCCCCAGCCCTGGACCTGGTGGTGGCAGTTCTTTACTCTGTGGTTCCCCCAGCACTGAACCCCCTCATCTACAGCATGAGGATACAAGCACTAAAGGATGCTATTTTGAGAGTGCTTTTATGGGCATTTTTCAGGAATCATAAATGTCCCGTATCTCTCCACAGGTGACCCCCTGTATATCCCGTTCAAACCTTGTGTTACTTTCTTTTCCATTATTATATTTTGTCTTGTTTTCATATTTCATTAATTTTAACTATTTGTGCTTCTGCTTCTTACCCCCTAATATTTTCACTCTTACTGCTGCTATTGAGGAATGAGAGTGCATTGTGTCAGATGAAGCCCATCCAAGCCTGTTTAAAAGTATGTATCAACGTGGACTTTTTGTAGCAAAGTAGTAGCTGTATATAAATTAAATGGGACTTTTTCACTTCTTGATGACTGAGCTTTTCGTTTAAAGCTCAGTGTTGGTGGCATCAGCCAAAGGGAAAGTACAAAATCCCAGGTGGGAGCTGGTCTTGGAAATGTCTGTCTCTGACGTCCTGTTGCAATCTGTGTCTGTAAGTGGGGCAGTGATGCTGGGCCAGCACAGAGACAAGCCTGTGGACAGGAGCCACAGCATAGCAGCAAGTTCTCACATGACCACCACCCCCAAACTACTGCCAGGCCCCAGGTCCCAACCAGGCCAGCCTCTCCCCTCAGTCACAGCCATGACTGCAGGGACCAAGAGACACCTGGGGCAGGATGTGAGGGTGGGCAGCACCAGCCCCAGTGTTCCTGGCAGCCCCTCTGCAGCCAGAGCAGCTCCCAAAGGTCAGGACAGGACTCAGTGCTGCTCACAGGGCTGGGGGGCTCTGGGGGCTGCAGGCACTGGCAGCACCTGTTGGGAGACCACAAAGCCAGGGCTGAGCATTTGTGCCTGGAACTGCAGCTCACAGTGCCTCCCGTCCTGTGTCCTGACCTGTCTCAGGAGTACTGCTGACTGCATTATTCCCTGCCTGGGTGTGGAAAGGAGCTTCTGGAGGGCTTTTCTGCTCATCACTGGAAATTCTAAATTTCAAATGAGGTTAAGGAAAAAAAATCACCTCTGAACATGAGAGGTGAACCAAGCACAGTCCAGTGTGATCTAACTGTCAAGTTACTCCATCTGAGGGCAGGCCAAGACCTCCAAAGGTTCCTTCCAACTCATAATCCTCAAGGAATAAGGTGGAGCAGTGTCTCCAACCCAGGGGCTGGAGACACTGCTGTGCTGTGGGTTGAGACATTACCTGCTTCTGTAATCTCTGCTCATCAGGTTACCTGTTGAGTGAAGTCATCCGAAAAGCAAGCTCTGTTCCATGGGCACCAGGACTCAGACTGATTTAAGGTACCACAGAAAAGTTCTCAGAAACACTGCCAGGTATCACATAACTACAGAATGTTTGAGGTTGGAAGGGAACTGTGGACATTGCCTAGGCCAACCCCAAGCACGATCAGCCTGAGCAGGTTGTCCAACTCCATGTCCAAATGGGTTCTGACTACCTCCAGGGATGTAACTTCTACAACTTCTCCGAGCAACCCGTGCCACTCTTCAACCAAATTCACAGTACAGAAGTGCTTTCCTATGTTCAGATGGTATTATCAATGTTTCACTGGGTACCAGAGCAAAGACTTGGGCTGCCTTGTCTTTATCTAATATGGATAAGACCCCTCTGCCCCTCACCTCCACCCCCCCTCCCCACGAGTCATTGAAGATGCTTCAGTCATTCAATCATCTTTTTGGCATTTTCTAGACTCAATCCAGGTCTTTCTTGCACAGGGCAGCCAAGAAATGAACACTGAACTGTAAGTGAGGCCTCAACAGGGCCTCACTTCTCTTCTGTGTAGAGAAGAATAACCTCCAGGTGGATTGTGTGTTTCTGGTCACAGCCCTCTGAACCTCGGTGTTTAGCAAAGTTCCAGTCCACCTCATTTTCCACTTCTCTAGTCCATACTTCATTATCTTCTCTAGGAGGGTATTAGGGGAGAATGTCAGAAGCCTTACTCAAGTTTAGACAGAAAACTTTCACTACTTTTCACAACTTTCACAACTTTTTTTTCACAACTTTCACTGCATCCACAAACCTCCACACTTTGAGGACGTCTTTTAGTGGAAGGCTGTCAGGTTGGTTAAACATGTTTTCGACTTTATAAATTCCCAGTGACTCCTCCCAGTCAATTTCTTGCGCACCACTTCCTTGGAATCCAATCTGGCAACGGGTTCCACCTCTCAGAGTTAGACTCCTTGCCCCAGGCTTCTTTGTTCTGATCTCACGGACCTGCCATTCCAGAAGGCAAGGTTGGAAAGAGTGAGGCAAAGAGGGCAGTGAGCAGTGCCTCAGCTCTGTCTATGTCCTTTGCCACCAGGGCCCTCCCTTCATTTAGCAGCGGGTCTGCATTTTCCCTAGCCTTCCTTTCACTGCTGATGTACTGATTCACCTCTTGTAGAAGTCTTTCTTGTTGTCCTTCATGTCCCTTGCCAAATTCAATTCCAGGAGGGCTTTGGCTGGCCTAAGAATAACAATGCTCATAAATTTAACATTGATGACCTAGAGAAACCCCTTAGGTGGCTTGTTCCCTGCTGTATTGGTATTCTAGAAGAAATCTGTTTGTTTCAACTTCCCCTGTGAGGAATGGCACCTGCAAACGTGAGGCATTTTCCAGTTTTCCGAGGAAGGCCATACCTGCTGCTTCTTCCTTATAGGAGGTCTCTAGGTGACAGCAACTACAAGGTCACCCATGTTGGTCTGCCTGGTCATTCAGACCCATGAGCTCTCATCACCAACACCAGGACAGCTCCTTGCATTGCTGCTGCTCTCCCACAGAAAGATCTGCTCCCCCTCCATGCCTTAGAAGCCTCTTCACTCCTGGCTGCACACCTGTTAGGGGCTGTCACACCATCTCTGCTATCCAAAATGAGACCTCTGTAACCACAGACAGACCTTTGATTACTCCTTCCCTTCTATACACTGTACACGTCAGTGCTCTGGCACTTCAGGGAGATGCCCAGGAATTCTGATTTGCCAGAAAGGATATCACAAGATCACAAAATTACAAAACGGTTGAGGTCTGAAAGGACAGGTTTGGATGCAATATTGAGCCCACATTGCCCTGCTCATGACTGAACTCCACCTAGACTGTGTGCCACGGGGCTGTGAGCCCAGCTGTCCAGGTACTTTTCAGTTCACCCCACTGCCTCCTCATTCTGCCCAGATGTCATCAGCTTCTCTATCAGGATCTTATGGGAGACATGTCAAAAGCCTTTCTAAAGACATGACAGACAATATTCCCTGCTCTCCCCTCATTTACCAAGGCAGTCTTTCCATTGGAGAAGGCTATCAAGTTGGTAAGTCATAAGAAACCCTTGGTGAATTAATGTTGACCACTCCTGATCACGTTGTTGTCCTCCATGTGCTTGGAAATGCTTTCCAGGACTAGCTGCTCCATCAGGATTTGAGGAAAGGCTGTCTTTTTCCCATGTTTCCCATGTCTTCCTTCTTGTCTTCCTTCAAGACAGGACTCACATTTGCCTTCCTCAGCTGTGCTCTGGGCCTCTTACTTACGCTGTACTCTGGGTTTCTGGGTATTGCTTGGAGTCTGGCACTTGGAGAGCCATGGTGTTATGCAATTCTTCACTCTATAATGATTTGGCTGGATCATAAACAGGAAGGAATGTAAGGAAAGTCCTAGGAGGTATGGCCACTGCTTGAAAGAAAAGAATAATAATAACAAAGGATCTATTTAACCTCCTTAACCTTCATTTCTCTCTGCTCCATCTAGATCTGAGATGTAGATGTGCAATGTGCCAAATATACGTGTCTGGGGAACAGCTTCTCCACTTAAAGTGTTGGGAAGGAATATGTTTGTGGGAATGGCTGCAAATTTGGGTAAGTATTAATAGACAAGCCTAAAAATTTTGAAAATGAGAGCATTTCATTCATTTCATCTCTTGGCTTCCCTCCCTAATTCAGGAGAGCTCAGGATTTCAACATGTGACTCACCACGTACAAACAGTGAATATCAAGAAATGCAGTCCTGGGCATGGAGTGTTGGGGGGGTCTCAAAATCTGTGTTTGACACACACAAAAATATGTTTCCCATTCCTCTCACATTCTTCACTGCGGAATAATTGGAAGTAACATGACCTTAATATACACTAAAGAGTGTCTTTATCTTTTACTGAACTATGCCTTTTGTTTTTCATTGCTGTCAGTTAAGACTTTACCTTCTGTGTCTGCATGCAGCTTATTCTCCAAGGAAATGAGGTGGGAATTGCCAAGGGGCTGAAAAACATTCCAATGCAATGCTAGTGGAAAAAGCTCAGAGCTTGTCACAGCTGCTGTGAGTCCCAGGTGGCTGATGGAGGGTAGGGTTGAAGACTGTGCATAGAGTGCCTGGCAGAAAGGGTCTTCATTTCCCTAAATGCTCAGAGTCCCTTAGACATTCAGGATTAACATCAGTTGGAGATTACTGATACCACTTAATCTGTAGGCAGACTACTAAAGAAACAGCAGAAAGAAGAAATACTTTCCTAGAAGGTTTATTATTAATATTATTATTGAATTCTTTCACTTTAAGGAGACTCCTGGCATCTCCCTAATTAACCCCATAACAATTGAAGACTCCAGGAGAATTATACCCAGAGCCTTGGCTTTTGAGGGAGTTTTGCTCATTGATTTGCCCTCTGCTGCCAAATTGCTGAACTGCAGATCCTGAAAACTTGAGCAAGCATCTAAAGAAGAGATGCAAACCTCCAAAAGTCTGAAGGTGTTGGCGAGGCCCACTGAGGTCCATCCTTGAAGAGACCACAGGGGAACAAGCAGAGAAAGTGCCCGTCCCTGGGAGATGGTGAAGGAGGAAATCAGAGGCACTGGTTATGGGTGGAAAATCAATGAAACAAGGAGCAGGCCTGTAAGGAAAGTCATTTGTGTAGACAGAGGGGACATTTATCACTAATCAGAAATATCCATGAAATCATCTTCCCAACATCACTCTTAAGCTCTTTGTTTCTCATGCTGTAGAAGAGGGGGTTCAATGTTGGTGGCACAACTGAGTACAGAACTGCCACCACCAGATCCAGAGATACTGAGATGGTGGGGGACTTCAGGTAGCCAGATATGGTCATGATAAGAAAAATGGAGACCACAAACAGGTGAGGGAGACACATGGAAAAGGCTTTTTGCTGTCCCTGCTCAGAGGGCATTTTCAGCATGGCCTTGAAGATCTGCACATAAGACAGCACACTGAAATCAAAACAGACAAATGCTAAACAGAATCCAGCCGTAATTATCCACAGTTTCTTGAGGTAGGAGTTTGAGCAGGAAAGACTGAGGTTCTGGCAGATTTCACAGAAGAACTGGTCCACAGCATTGCCTTGGCAGAGGGGCAGTGAAAATGTACTGGCAGTGTGCAGCAGAGCATTGAGATCCCCACTACCCCAAGCACCTGCTGCCATTTTGGCACAAACTCTGCTGCCAAGGAGGATCCCATAGGGCAGGGGCTTGCAGATGGCAAAACAACAGTCATAGGACATGACCATAAGAAAATAATATTCTGCTGATATTAAGAACAGACCTATGCAACACATCCAGCATAGGAAATGGCCCTGGTATCCCAGAGGGAATTGGCCATGGCTTTGGGGAGAGTGGTGGAGATGTAGTCCAGGTCGATGAGGGCAAGGTGTTGGTTTTACTCAGGTGGGCAGCCAAGCTCCACAACAGACACTCTCTCACTCCCCCTCCACAAGGGAAGGGGGAAGAAATACGGTACAAAGGGCTCAAGGGTTGAGATAAGGACTAGGAGATGACTCAACAATTATCGTGACAGGCAAAACAGACTCAGAGTAGGGAGATAGTAAGATTTATTGCCTATTACTAACAAACTAGAGAAGTGAGAAACAAAGGAAAGACACCAAAAATGCCTTCCCCCATCCACCATCTTCCTCCTCCTCCCCCTGAGCGGTGCAGGTGAATGGGGGAATGGGGGTTGTGGTCAGTCTATAACACTCCTTCTCTGTCACTCTCTGCCCCAGCTCCAATGTGGGGTCCCTCCTGATCTGATCCTATGTGAGCTTCCCACAGGCAGCAGCTCTTCAAAAATTGTTCTAGATATGGGTCCATACCACAGGGTCCATCCGTCATAGAATCATAGAATATCCCAAGTTGGAAGGGACCCATAAAGATCATCAAGTCCAACTCCTGGCACCACACAGGTCTACCTAAAAGTAGGTCTACCCAAAAAGACCATGTGACTAAGTGCACAATCCAATCTCTTTTAAAATTCATACAGGCTTGGTGCAATGACTACTTCACTGGGGAGCCTGTTCCAGTGCGCAAGCACCCTCTCAGTGAAGAACTTCCTCCTTGTCTAGCCTAAACTTCCCCTCAGCTTAACCCCATTCCTGCAGGTCCTGTCGCTGGTGTTTGTGGAGAATAGGTCACCCGCCTCTCCACTCCCCCTCATGAGGAAGTCATAGACCATGAAGAGGTCTCCCCTCAGCCTCCTCTTCTCCAGGCTGAACAGGCCAAGTGACCTCAGCCACTCCTCATATGTTTTCCTCTCCAGCCCCTTCACCATCTTCATCGCCCTCCTCTGGACACTCTCCAACAGTTTAAGATCCTTTTTGTACTGTGGTGCCCAGAACTACACACAGTACTCAAGGTGAGGCCGCACCAGCGCAGAGTAGGGTGGGACAATCACCTCCCTCGACTGACTAGCAATGCCGTGCTTGATCCACCCCAGGATACAGTTGGCCCACTTGGCTGCCAGGGCACACTGCTGGCTCATATTCAACTTGCTGTCAACCACGACCCCCAGATCCCTCTTTGCGGGGCTGCTCTCCAGAGTCTTGTCACCCAGTCTGTACGTATAGCCAGGTTTGCCGCATCACAGGTGCAGGACCCAGCACTTGCTTTTGTTAAACGTCATGCGGTTGGTGATCGCCCAGCTCTCTGACCTGTCCAGATATCTCTGCAAGGCCTTTCCACCCTCATCTGACTCCACAACTCCTCCAAGTTTAGTGTCATTGGCAAGTTTGCTCAAAACACCTTCTAGTCCTACATCCATATCGTTTATAAAAACATTGAAGAGGAATGGCCCTAAAATGGAGCCTTGAGGGACCCCACTAGTGACCATATGCCAGCCTGATGTGGCCCCATTTACCACAACCCTTTGAGCCCTGCCCATCAGCCAATTGCTCACCCATCGGATGATGTGTTTGTCTAGTTGTATGCTGGACATTTTGTCCAGTAGGATCCTATGGGAAACTGTGTCAAAAGCCTTGCTGAAGTCCAAAAAGATCACATCAGCTGGCTTCCCTTGGTTGACTAGACAGGTGATTTTATCTTGAAATCAAATTTCTTAGGCAGGACCTACCTCTCATGAACCCATGTTGACTGGGACCAATGACTGCATTGTCCCCCAGGTGCACTTCAATAACTTCAAGAATCATCTTCTCCATAATTTTAGCAGGCACTGACGTGAGACTGACAAGCCTGTAATTGCTTGGGTCTTCTTTCTTACCCTTCTTGAAAATTGGCACAATATTTGCAAGCTTCCAGTGTACCGGGACCTCTCTGGATTCCCAAGATCATTGCAAAATTTACGAAAAAAAGTTTAGAATATCTCCAGAGAAGAAGACTCCACCACTTCTCTGGGCCACCTATTCCAGTGCTCTGTCACCCTTATAGTAAAGAAATGTTTTCTCATACTCAGCCAGAACTTCCTGTGTCAGTTTGTGCCTCTTGCCTCTTGTCCTGTTGCTGGGCACCACTGAAAAGAGTCCAGCCCCATCCTCTTGACACCCTTCCCTCAGATAATTGTACATGTTGGTTAAGATCCCCTCTCAGTCTTCTCTTTTCCAGGCTAAAGATTTCTCTCAGCCTGTCCTCGTACAACAGATGCTCCAATTCCTCTAATCATCTTCACAGCCCTCCTCTGGACTCGCTCTGGTAGTTCCATGTCTCTCTTGTACTGGGGAGCCCAGAAATGGACACACTATTCCAGGTGTGGCCTCACCAGGGCTGAGTAATAATTGGTGCCTGTAACAATGCATGGAGGATGATCTCGTGTTCTTATCTCAACCCTTGGGCTCTTTTCATCATATTTTCTTCCCCTTTTCCTTGTACATGGGGAAGTGAAAGAGCAGTTGTGGTGGAGTTCAGATGCGTAGCAGGATAAAACCACCCCAGCAGGGGCATGGAAAGGGTTCAGCACCAGGACTGCGGTTATCCAGGGGTGGCATCTCAGCACCCAGAACATGCTCTGCCAGCCTGGCAGCACAGGAGGGAATGAATAGAGGTTCCCCTGAAGGAGAGAAGTAAAAGGGGAAGACGTTTTTCCAACTCAGGTATTTCTGGCACATTCCTGAGAGCCTTGTGGGAGCTGCAGGCCACACCAATCTCCGGGACACTGGGCATCTTTCCTCCTAGAATCAGATCCCAAAAAGGCACTAGCTTCCAGGGAAACCTGGCCCTGGATTGTCCCCATCATGAGGAGACTGAGCCACGGCCAGAAGAGCTCTAGGGTTCAGGACATATGAGGCATCAGGACCCAGGAATCCTGACTGCCACATTGTCCCCTGTGCCCAGTGAGACACTCAGGCAAGGCTCCTGCAGCAGCCACCAGCCACGTCCATCCTCCCTGACAGCCCAGGACTTGAAGCTCTGTAAAGCTGACAGCCCCTGGGCCAGCCCTTCAGAAGGGGCTCCTGGCACCCTCACCTTTGGGGGAGAGCTGCAGGAGCACTGGGAATATGGAAGTCAGGTAAGAGGTGATGGTCACACTCCAGCAGCCCTCCATCTCAATTGCTGCTGGCCCTCAGCTCAGGACAAGGGATGCCTGCCCTGGCTCCTCAACCACAGCTCCTCTGAAAGCTTCCCCTGCTCCTCTGCCTGTCAGCAAGAGTTGCCCAGTGCAAGCTTGCTGCCTGCTGACCCCACACCTGGCCACAGAAGGACAGTGGTGAGGAGCACCCAAGCAGTGCCCAGCAGGGACCAGGCCTGGCAGGGAACTGCGGGCACTGCTGCTGCTCCAGTGATGATATCCTGGTGACATAGTGCATCCCCCTGTGACATCAGCCTGTGTCACTTGAAGGCTTATAAGGTCACCAGCATGGAGACGGCACAGCTCGGGAGAGAGAAGAAAGATTTCCTTTTTTGTCCTGAGAAACAGTCACCTCCTTTCTGCCCAGATCTTTTCCAGCAGTTCCTGACAAATCTACCAGGAACATCTCCAAAAGGTGACAAAGGCCATGGAATAAAGGAATTGGAAAGCTGGAGAAGTCACTGCTGTCCCCCTGCACCAACATACACCTGCTCTTGGGTGCCCTCCCGGGAAGGGGGGGTTTGAGTCTTGTCCTGTGGCTGGACTTTTTTTGAATGATGGGAGCGAAGGCACCTTGGACGCAGCAGCCCCTCTGGGTGCCTGAACTCCTCTTCACTGCAAGTCACTCACTTGGAGAAGTAGGATGTGTTATATGGAGGGAATTGCAGCACATGCTAGGATCCTCCTCCTGGGACATCCCTCAGGGCTCTGTGCTTTGTGAAGACCTCAGCACCACGCTTTGGTCTGCCATGCAGGAGGCAGAGTTGGTACACAAGGGAATGGCAAATGTACCCTCAGCACATCATAGCAAGGGAGAGGAGTAGTGCAGTGCTAAAGACACAGAGGTGAGTTGGGAGAATGGTGTGGGACAGATATTGCATACTCCTCAAGGCTGCCGCAGCCTCCCCATGGCCCATGACTTTGGGCCTCCAGAGGAGGTAGAGAGCACTGAAGAAGCTGAGGTGGAGGGGCAGCCTGCCCCTTGCAGCCAGGCTGCCAGATCTGCCTGCAGGAGACTACTCATGTCTTTGTGTCCACAGTGAAGGAGGAACCCACCCTGATTTAGGATCTAATGTCTCTTATTTCAGTAGACTTGTGGCATACTGAAGGCAGGACTACTGCCCCTGACTGCACTGCACCCAGATGCATGTGGTTCTGTGTCAGCTGGACCATGTCAAGTGGGCTGCAGGGAAACAAGAGTGAACCTGTGCAGCTCTGGCTGTAGGGCTGGGCCCTGAAACATCATCTCTTTGGATGTTCTGAAAAGCAGTTGAATTGCAACATGCATTTTGCAAGAGGAGTGTCAAGACACAATGCACTGCAGAAGAACATTTAATGCAAAGTGGGCCACAATGGTGTAGTTCATATCTGCCTTCCTAAAGATCTGTTTTTGTTATCAAGACGATATTCTTCACTGACCAAAAAAGCAGCACCGTAGGAGCTACATTCCTTTCCTTATTTTTCCTGATTGCAAGTCCCAGATCCTGGTGAACATCACCTACACTGGCCCATCTGGCAGCTGTGCACAGAAGCTGTCTCCAAGAAGCCACAGAAACTTTCCCCAGGGCTCGGTGCTGGGGCCGATCCTCTTTAATATCTTCATCAATCATCTGGATGAGGGCATTGAGTGCACCCTCAGTAAGTTCGCAGATGACACCAAGTTAGGTGCGTGTGTCGATGTGCTCAAGGGTAGGAAAGCTCTGCGGGAGGATCTGGATAGGCTGCACCGATGGGCTGAGGTCAACTACATGAAGTTCAACAAGGCCAAGTGCCGGGTCCTGCACCTGGGGCGCAATAACCCCAAGCAGAGCTACAGGCTGGGAGATGAGTGGTTGAAGAGCTGCCAGGCAGAGAAGGACCTGGGAGTGATGGTGGACAGTCGGCTGAATATGAGCCAGCAGTGTGCTCAGGTGGCCAAGAAGGCCAACGGCATCCTGGCTTGTATCAGAAACAGTGTGGCCAGCAGGGCTAGGGAGGTGATTGTCCCCCTGTACTCGGCTCTGGTGAGGCCGCACCTCGAGTACTGTGTTCAGTTTTGGGCCCCTCGCTACAAGAAGGACATCGAGGTGCTTGAGCGGGTCCAGAGAAGGGCGACGAAGCTGGTGAGGGGCCTGGAGAACAAGTCCTACGAGGAGCGGCTGAGGGAGCTGGGCTTGTTCAGCCTGGAGAAGAGGAGGCTCAGGGGCAACCTTATCACTCTCTACAGATACCTTAAAGGAGGTTGTAGTGAGGTGGGGGTTGGCCTGTTCTCCCACATGCCTGGTGACAGGACGAGGAGGAATGGGCTTAAGTTGTGCCAGGGGATTTTTAGGTTAGACGTTAGGAAGAACTCCTTTACTGAAAGGGTTGTTAGGCACTGGAACAGGCTGCCCAGGGAGGTGGTGGAGTCACCATCCCTGGAAGTCTTTAAAAGACGTTTAGATGTAGAGCTTAGTGATATGGTTTAGTGGGGACTGTTAGTGTTAGGCTAGAGGTTGGACTCGATGATCTTGAGGTCTCTTCCAACCTAGAAATTCTGTGATTCTGTGATTCTGTGAAACCATCAGGAATGTTTGCACCCAGCATTGTCCCTTTCCTGTGACTGTTACAGTGACTAAAGGTCCCCATGGTGACATGGGGTGATTGAATTCAACTTTTTAACTTACTCCAATGGCTTCCATAAGACTTTGTCCAGTTCTTCAGCCTGACTGCAGATATTTACCTCCAACCACACTGTCACCCTGAGTGGTTCTCCTCTGACCCTCACCCACAAGGGCTCCCCCACTCTGCTGCCCATCCCATAGAGGAGCTCCATGCCTGCAGGCACCTCCTTCACACAGAGGCCAATCCCATTTTGATTGTCCCCACCTGTCTCAACTGAAGAAACTACACCCACCCAGCACAGCACCCCAAACTGAGGGACCTGTCCCCCCACACCTCAGCAGCTATTCCATCCATGTCCCATCCCTGTGACAGCAGGTGGGGATCCAGCTCCTCCTGCCTGTGCCCCAGGCTGAAGGCATTGGGGCCCATCTGGACTGCAGCACCTCAGCTGTGGCACAAGGGCCAAACTCAGACTTGTCCCAGGTCTTGTGCCCAACAGCCAAGACATACAAAGACTTTCCTTCACAGCAGAGACATGCTGTTGTGGACGGCAGATGGCCATGGGAGGATCTCAGGAGCTCTTTCCTGTCCATAATTTCCACTAATTACCAGTGGTGTCTCAGTTATCAGCGTCAGTGAGCTATCTCACATTCATGTGCCTATATTGAGGACACCTCAATGGAGACTAGAGTAATCCAGCCCCTGTGGGTATGTGGAATGCCAGGAGGGATCTGAGCACCCAGCTATACCTGCACTGGAAATGCAGAATGAGATGCTTTAATGGACTCATCTGCCTCCCTTCCCTCTACAGGAAAAAAGAGATTCTTCCCCCCCGCCCCCATCTCATTGTGTCCTGCCTAATGATGGTACAAGGAGAGGCGATTCTCATTCTGCACACATATTTCCAATAGGAGAAACAACACTGCTGGTGAGATGTGTGTGCCCAGATGAGGGAGGGAACCCCAGGGATTCCTTCAGGCTCTTTCCCAGAAGGTTCCCCTGCAGCCCCAGGGCCATGTGCAGGGAAGCCTGGTGGGGGGCAGAGCAAGGGAGGCCTTGGGCTGGGCCTCTGCTGCTGAGCTGGGCCGGGCTCCTGGGCCCAAGGGGAGCTCCTGGCAAGCGGGCAGCGCTGCAGAGACACAGCTCTGCCCAGGAGCAGCTCCTCTGCACAGCGCAGCAGGGCTGTGGGCACTGCCTGCACAGACAGAGTGGTTAAAGGCAGGCAGAAGTGGCAGCAGTGGCAGCAGGGTCTGTGTGACTTAGTCTCTAGGACGTGCCCCCAGCCAGCTGCCCCTGGGCAGAACCCTGTAGCCAGGAGGTGTCTGCACGGAGTAGTAGGTGTAATTGTTAATGGTTTCCGAGATACAGTTTCCAAAGTACAGAGTCGACGACAGTGTTGAGTACAAATACAAAGTTAAAGTCATGGCCAGATATTTCATCATCTTGTAAGCTATTGCTACACCGCACAGTACCATAATGATCTTAAACCAGGGTCCGGAATGGATAAACAGCACAATGGGGATCACATACAGAAAGCAACGTGCTATAAAATTCATTCTGGAATACAGCCGCAGCAGACTTGAGATTAAAGCAATCAACATTCTGATTAGCAACTATTAAGCAGTTCTAATACTTATACCAATTTTAGTTTAACATACTCTGCTCAGATCTGTTGTTATCTCAACACTTCGTGCCCCACGTTGGGCGCCAAAAGGACTGTTGTGGTTTAACCCGGCCGGCAGTTAAACATCACACAGCCGTTCGCTCACCCTCCCCCCTCCCTCTCTGGGATGGGGAGAGAAACGGGAAAGTGAAGCCTGTGGGTTGAGATAAAGACAGTTTATTAAGATAATAATAATAATATGTACAAACAAGTGATGAACAATGCAATTGCTCACCACCCACTGACCGATGCCCAGACCAACCCCGAGAGCTGGCCCCCCACCCCGGCTAGCCACCCCTATATATTGTTCAGCATGACGTCAGATGGTATGGAATACCCCTTTGGCCAGTTTGGGTCAGCTGTCAGACAGTGGCAGGCATGTGGCTTCAAAGACCCTGGTGAGGTTTCTGTGGTGGTGGGAAATAGCAGGTGAGACTCAAAACTAATGAAAAGTGCTGCTTGGAAGGTGAAGATTGGGAATGAGGAGGAGGAAATGTCACTGAAAGAGTAGTGCTGTGGTGCCAGAGGTCACCCAGAAGGAGTCTGTGGTCAGCCCATGCCATTGTATTTCTAAGAACAGCCAGGGAGTGTGGGAAGACAGCAGTAAAAAGCAGGGAAAAGGGGGCAGGGACAGGACAGCACTGGACGGCCTGTGGTGGAGAAGACCCAGAGCACTGGAAAGGCTGGAAGGCCCCGGAAGATCCAAGGGTCCTTGTTACTGTCCCTGCTACTGAGGCTCATAAGGACATATGCTGTTCTCATGACACTGGGGCCTTGTTGCCTCCTTGCAAGCCAGTGGAGAATCCAAGAGGTGTCATAGCATTGTCCTGCACACAGCATCACACACCCCACATCTCACTGTCCCAGGAAGAGCTCTGAGCCATGGGTGAGGGACAGGACCTCCTATCCCAGGGGCTGGGGGCCAGGGCTTGGCCTTTCTGCTTCACCAAGCAAACCAAGGCTCAAGTAAACTCAGCATCAGAGTCTCCTGCTCAGTGTCTTTGTCTACCTGCAATCATGGCCTCCAATTGTCTAACAAGTCCATGGGGAGGCTTTATCAGTAATGACCCTCACTGGGGCCCATTAATACTCCCAGACAATTCAAAGTTTCCTTCTGACTTGAACTCCTCCTGCAGTTACATCATTCTCTTCTCACTCCATGAGATTTATGGACTCAGCACCAAATGCACCATGGGGCTCATTACAATTCAGCCATTTTCATCCAACTTTTCAGACTTGTACAGTTAATTAGTGAGGTTTGAAGAGTAAAAGGGAAAGCTTTCAATGAACACTTTACAGAAAGCATTTTATCTATTGAAGATTAGTTTCCATTAGTTTTAAGTTTTGCAAAGAAGTGATGGCATCATTCTCTAGTTGACATGGATCCAATCTGCCTGCTAAGGATGTCTAGATGTGTAGGAAAAGCAGTCCCTTGAAGTCCTGGATTGTATGGGCGACCTTGCTGCTCACCTCTCTGTCCCCACCACTTCTCTCATCAGCCACCTGGGACTTGCATCACTTTTCCTTACACCAGATTTCTCCACTGAATGTGGAGAAGTTTGGTGTAAGGAAAAGTGATCGCACCTGGATGTTACAGCTTCTTTGCACTAACTACTGCCTCCTTTCCTCTGTCTGCACACAGTTTTTTTGTTTTTATTTTGTTGTGTGGCTGTCTTTTTAAAGAAATTTATTAAAAATTAAAACAGAAAAAAAACTGGGTTGGGTCTAGGTATGTTGCTCAAGGCTCTGTGTGTGCTGGTGGTGGTGTGGTTTCTGTGGAAGTTCTGTTCCCTGTTGGAGTTGGTCTGTATGTGCTTGGCGGTGTCCATGCCTTTTGTGCATCTGTGGGTCGGTATGAGACTGCATTTGTGTGTGCACATGTGTTGGGAATTCAAGGCCAAGTTTTCCAGATTGCTGATACATTAAGAATGTGGGGTAGAGCTTCGGGCTGATGGATCATTCTTGAAAGCCCTATTGACACTGAGCTGGTGACCAGGGCATCTGGACATCCTCAGCATGCTCCTTTTTCCTGTGGGGCTTCTTCTGGTCTCAGCTTCGTTCCAATCTTCCAGATGGATCCAAGCTCGGGAATCTTCTCTGGGGTGACATTTGGGTAAGGGACAGCACACAGGTTGGGGGAGACTGTCCTGAGGACATGTGCTGCACTCAGGTCAGATCTGTTGCCCCACGTTGGGCGCCAAAAGGACTGTTGTGGTTTAACCCCGCCGGCAGTTAAACATCACACAGCCGTTCGCTCACCCTCCCACCTCCCTCTCTGGGATGGGGGAGAGAAACGGGAAAGTGAAGCCTGTGAGTTGAGATAAAGACAGTTTATTAAGATAGAAAATAATAATAATAATATTAATATGTACAAACAAGTGATGCACAATGCAATTGCTCACCACCCGCTGACCGATGCCCAGCCCAACCCCGAGCAGATGGCCTCCCACCCCAGCTAGCCACCCCTATATATTGTTCAGCATGACGTCAGATGGTATGGAATTCCCCTTTGGCCAGTTTGGGTCAGCTGTCTTGGGTCTGTCCCCTCCCAGCTCCTGCTGCACCCCCAGCCTGCCCGCTGGCAGGACAGAGCGAGGAGCTGAAAAGTCCTTGGCTTAGTGTAAGCATTGCTCTGCAGCAATTCAAACATCAGCATGTTATCAGCATGCTTCTCATCCTAATCCAAAACATAGCACCCTACCAGCTACTAGGAGGAAAAATAGATTTGTCCTAACTGAAACCAGGACATATATCCACCCCTTATTCCATACCATTTATGTCATGCTCAGGTAACACTCTTTCCAATACATTCTAGTTAATCACTATTTTTGTCTATGGTAGTAATGACACACAGTATTACATAATAATTAACATACTACAACTCAACTCATAGGCTATTCTCACCCAGTATTAAATCCCCTTGAGGTACACACCGGACCTCCCCATTCTTTTGCATTACCCACCAAGTGCATCCAGGTCTTTGAGCAAAAACAATCCTACGGATGGGTTTGCCTTTTTCTAAGGCAGGAGTAGCCCAGACTGTTTTACCCAGCATGTTTCTTACATGCACTACAGGAACTTTATCCCCTTCTACTGTACGTAACAGGTTTGATTGGGCTGGTCCAGCTCGGTTAGCAGATCCTCTAGTATTGACTAAAAAGGTAGCCTTTGCCAAATGTGTATCCCAATTTTTGAATGTCCCAGCACCCATTGCTTTCAGTGTAGTCTTTAACAGTCCATTGTATTGCTCAACTTTACCGGAGGCTGGTACATGAACGGGGATGTGATACACCCACTCAATACTATGTTCTTTGCCCAAGTGTCTAGAAGGTTGTTTTGGAAATGAGCCCCATTATCTGGCTCAATTCTTTCTGGGGTGCCATGTCACCAAAGGACTTGCTTTTCAAGGCCCAGGATAGTGTTTCGGGTGGTGGCATGGGGCACAGGATATGTTTCCAGCCATCCGGTGGTTGCTTCCACCATTGTAAGTACGTGGCACTTACTGTTGCGGGTTTGAGGGAGTGTGATGTAATCAATCTGCCAGGCCTCTCCATATTTATATTTCAGCCATCGTCCTCCATACCAAAGAGGATTTGACCGTTCGTCTTGCTTGATTGCAGCCCATGTTTCACAATCACGAATAACATGTGCTATAGTGTCCATGGTCAGGTCCACCCCTCGATCACAAGCCCATCTGTATGTTGCATCTCTACCTTGTTGGCCTGAGGTATCATGGGCCCATCAGGCTATAAATAATTCACCCTTATGATGTTGAAAAAACAACACTAGTTTCCCAAAGCCTATACCAGCGTGAGCTATGAGATATGCGAAAACTTTTTGGTCGCTGCATAGGTGAGCAGCTTGTCACCTGGCTGCTCCAGTGCTGGGATACCAGAGCCAATTATGTGGATATAGATGGCAGGGAAGCCAGTCGGCTGGGATCCCTTGCTAGAGATGCAGGCATTGACAAAGCAATTGGAGAAGGAGTACGATCCTACAGCCTCTGGAGGCGCATCCTGTACGGTGTAAGGGAAAGGTATCCCTACAAGGAAGAACTCGTATGTCTGCCAGGCAAGTGGACCACTATGGAGAAGGGAATCCAGTACCTGAGGGAATTAGCCGTACGGGAGGTGATTTATGCCGACCCAGACAATGGACAAGTACCTGTAGATCCAGATGAAGTCAAGTGTACACGACACGTGGCGGAAGTTTGTACGGAGTGCACCATCGTCATATGCCAGCTCATTGGCAGTAATGACCTGGAAAGAGGATGACGAGCGCTCAGTGGGTGATGTGGTTAAACAACTCCGGCAGTACGAAGAAAGTCTCTCCTCTTCCCTACATGTCTGCGTCTCGGCTGTGGAGAACCTTTCTGAAAGTGTCCACCAACTAAAAGAGAATACTTTGGAGAAACTTTCTGAAGAGGTCAAGCAACTAAAGGAGAAACTTTCTGAAGAGCGACTAAAGGAGAAACTTTCTGAAGAGGTCAAGCAACTAAAACAAAAAATACCTTGGAGAAACTTTCTGAAGAGGTCCAGCAACTTAAAAAGAGTGTACTTTCCTCCACCCCTGTACAAACCAGTGTCTCAGCTATTAGAGGTAAGCACTCATCCATGCAAGGAAGACGATATGGTGGATACACACCTCGTGCTATCCTGTGGTTTTACGTACGTGACCATGGAGAGGACATGAGAAAATGGGATGGAAAATCCACCGCGACCCTAGAGGCACGGGTAAGTGAGTTGCAAAAGAAAACAAGCGGGTAAAAGGGGTTCCCTGAAAAGTTTGCTGCTCCAACTTCCAGCAGGCAGTTCCTTAAACACAGGAATGAAGATTCTGACCAGAATTAGAGGGGCCCTGCCTCCAGCCAGGGGGGGAAAGGGACAATCAAGTTTATTGCACTGTATGGATTTGATGGCTTGGCACGTCAGACGCACAGAAGTATAAAGCTTTAGTAGACACCAGTGCACAATGTACTCTAATGCCATCAAACTATAAAGGGCCAGAAGCTATCTACTTATGGAGTGATGGGGGGATCCCAGTAGTTGACTGTATTGGAGGCTGAAGTGAGTCTAACTGGGAATGAGTGGCAAAAACACCGTATTGTGACTGGCCCAGATGCTCTGTGCATCCTTGGCATAGACTATCTTAGAAGAGGATATTTCAAGGACCCAAAAGGGTTCCGCTGGGTTTTGGCATGGCTGCCTTAGAGACAGAGGGCATTAAACAGTTGTCTACCTTGCCTGGTCTCTCGGAGGACCCTTTTGTTGTGGGGTTGCTGAGGGTTGAAGAACAACAAGTGCCAATCGCTACTACAACTGTGCACCGGCGGCAATATCGCACCAACCGAGACTCCCTGATTCCCATCCATGAGCTAATTCGTCAACTGGAGAGCCAAGGAGTGATCAGCAAGACTGATTCACCTTTTAATAGTCCCATATGGCCAGTGCGAAAATCTAATGGTGAGTGGAGACTAACAGTGGACTATCGTGGCTTGAACGAAGTCACACCCCCACTGAGCGCTGCAGTGCCGGACATGCTAGAACTCAAGTACGAACTGGAATCAAAGGCAGCCAAGTGGTATGCCACAATTCATATCACTAATGCATTTTTCTCCATCCCTCTAGCAGCAGAGTGCAGGCCACAGTTTGCCTTTACTTGGAGGGGAGTCCAATATACGTGGAATTGGCTGCCCCAGGGGTGGAAACACAGCCCTACCATTTGCCAAGGATTGATCCAGTCTGCGCTGGAGCAGGGGGAAGCTCCTGAACACCTGCAGTACAGCGATGACATCATTGTGTGGGGTGGCACAGCAGAGGAAGTTTTTGAGAAAGGGAAGAAAATAATTCAAATCCTTCTGAAGGCTGGTTTTGCCATAAAACAAAATAAAGTTAAAGGAACTGCACGAGAGATCCAGTTTTTAGGAATAAAATGGCAAGATGGCCATCATCAAATCCCAATGGATGTGATCAACAAAATAACAGCTATGTCTCCACCAACTAGTAAAAAGGAAACACAAACTTTCCTAGGTGTCATGGGGTTTTGGAGAATGCATATTCCAAATTCCAGTCTGATTGTAAACCCACTTTACCAAGTTACCCGTAAGAAGAATGATTTTGAATGGGGACCTGAGCAACAACAAGCCTTTGAACAAATTAAGCAGGAAACAGTTCATGCAGTAGCCCTGGGGCCAGTCCGAACAGGACCAGATGTAAAGAATGTGCTCTACACCACAGCTGGGGAGAATGGCCCCACCTGGAGCCTCTGGCAGAAAGAACCTGGGGAAACCCAAGGTCGATCCCTAGGGTTTTGGAGTCGGGGATACAGAGGATCTGAGGCCCGCTACACTCCAACCGAAAAGGAGATATTGGCAGCATATGAAGGAGTTCGATCTGCTTCAGAAGTGGTCGGTACTGAAGCACAGCTCCTCCTGGCACCCCGACTGCCAGTACTGGGCTGGATGTTCAAAGGAAGGGTCCCCTCTACACATAGAATCATAGAATCATAGAATCATAGAATATCCTGAGTTGGAAGGGACCCTTAAGGATCATCAAGTCCAACTCTTGACACCGCACAGGTCTACCCAAAAGTTCAGACCATGTGAGTAAGTGCACAGTCCAATCTCTTCTTAAACTCAGTCAGGCTCGGTGCAGTGACCACTTCCCTGGGGAGCCTGTTCCAGTGTGCAACCACTCTCTCTGTGAAGAACCCCCTCCTGATGTCAAGCCTAAACTTCCCCTGCCTCAGCTTAACCCCGTTCCTGCGGGTCCTGTCGCTGGTGTTAATGGAGAAAAGGTCTCCTGCCTCTCGACACCCCCTTACGAGGAAGTTGTAGACTGCGATGAGGTCTCCCCTCAGCCTCCTCTTCTCCAGGCTGAACAGGCCCAGTGGCCTCAGCCGTTCCTCATATGTCTTCCCCTCCAGGCCTTTCACCATCTTCGTAGCCCTCCTCTGGACACTCTCCAACAGTTTCACGTCCTTTTTATACTGTGGTGCCCAGAACTGCACACAGTACTCGAGGTGAGGCCGCACTAGCGCAGAGTAGAGCGGGACAATCACCTCCCTCGACCTACTAGCGATGCCGTGCTTGATGCACCCCAGGACACGGTTGGCCCTCCTGGCTGCCAGGGCACACTGCTGGCTCATATTCAACTTGCTGTCTACCACGACCCCCAGATCCCTCTCTTCTAGGCTGCTCTCCAGCGTCTCATCGCCCAGTCTGTACGTGCAGCCAGGGTTTCCCCGTCCCAGGTGCAGGACCCGGCACTTGCTTTTAGTGAACTTCATGAGGTTGGTGATCGCCCAGCTCTCCAACCTATCCAGATCCCTCTGCAAGGCCTTTCCACCCTCATTCAAGTCCACAACTCCTCCAAGTTTGGTGTCATCAGCAAACTTGCTCAAAATACCTTCTATTCCTACATCCAGATCGTTTATAAAAATATTGAAAAGTACCGGCCCTAAAATGGAGCCTTGAGGGACCCCACTGGTGACCGCCCGCCAGCCTGACGCAACCCCATTCACCATAACCCTTTGGGCCCTGCCCGTTAGCCAATTGCTCACCCATCGGATGATGTTTTTATTTAGCTGTATGGTGGACATTTTGTCCAGTAGGATCCTATGGGAAACCGTGTCAAAAGCCTTGCTGAAGTCCAAAAAAATCACATCAGCTGGTTTCCCTTGGTCCACCATACGGGTGATCTTATCATAAAAGGAAATCAGGTTAGTTAGGCAGGACCTACCCTTCACAAACCCATGCTGGCTGGGACCAATGACTGCTTTGTCCCCCAGGTGCGCCTCAATAAGTTCGAGAACCATCTTCTCCATGATTTTACCAGGCACTGACGTGAGACTGACAGGCCTGTAATTGCTAGGGTCTTCTTTCTGACCCTTCTTGAAAATCGGCACAACATTTGCCAGCTTCCAGTCTACCGGGACCTCTCCAGACTCCCAGGATAGTTGCACATCATGCAACTGATGCTACATGGAGCAAGTGGGTTGCACTGATTACCCAGCGGGCTCGAATAGGAAATACCAGTCGTCCAGGAATCTTGGAAGTGATTATGGACTGGCCAGAAGGCAAATACTTTGGGATATCATCAGAGGAGGAGGTGATCCGCGCTGAAGAAGCCCCACTGTACAACGAGCTACCAGAAAATGAGAGGAGATATGCCCTGTTCACCGAAGGCTCCTGTCGCATTGTGGGAAAGCATTGGAGATGGAAAGCTGCTGTATGGAGTCCTACACGGCAAGTTGCAGAAGCTGCTGAGGGAGAAGGTGAATTGAGTCAATTTGCAGAAGTAAAGCCATCCAGCTGGCTTTAGATATTGCTGAACGAGAAAAGTGGCCAGTTCTCTACCTATACACTGATTCGTGGATGGTAGCAAATGCCCTGTGGGGGTGGTTACAGCAATGGAAACAGAACAACTGGCAGCACAGGGGCAAACCCATCTGGGCTGCTGCGTTGTGGCAAGATATTGGTGCCTGGGTAGAGAACCTGGTTGTAAAGGTACGCCATGTAGATGCTCATGTGCCCAAGAATCGGGCTACGGAAGAACATCAAAACAACCAGCAGGTGGATCAGGCTGCTAAGATGGAAGTGGCTCAGGTGGACCTGGACTGGCAACATAAGGGTGAATTATTTATAGCTCGACGGGCCCATGATACCTCAGGCCATCAAGGAAGAGATGCAACATACAGATGGGCTCGTGATCGAGGGGTGGACCTGACCATGGACACTATAGCACAGGTTATTCATGATTGAGAAACATGGGCTGCAATCAAGCAAGATAAACGGTCAAATCCTCTTTGGTATGGAGGACCATGGCTGAAATATAAATATGGAGAGGCCTGGCAGATTGATTACATCACACTCCCTCAAATCCGCAACGGCAAGCGCTACGTACTTACAATGGTGGAAGCAACCACCGGATGGCTGGAAACATATCCTGTGCCCCATGCCACCACCCGAAACACTATCCTGGGCCTTGAAAAACAAGTTCTATGGCGTCATGGCACCCCAGAAAGAATTGAGTCAGACAATGGGACTCATTTCCGAAACAACCTTATAGACACTTGGGCAAAGAACATAGTATTGAGTGGGTGTATCACATCCCCGTTCATGTACCAGCCTCCGGTAAACTTGAGCGATACAATGGACTCTTAAAGACTACACTGAAAGCAATGGGTGCTGGGACATTCAGAAATTGGGATACACATTTGGCAAAGGCCACCTGGTTAGTCAATACTAGGGGATCTGCCAACTGAGCTGGACCTGCCCAATCAAACCTGTTACGTACAGTAGAAGGGGATAAAGTTCCTGTAGTGCATGTAAGAAACATGCTGGGTAAAACAGTCTGGGCTACTCCTGCCTCAGGAAAAGGCAAACCCATCCGTGGGATTGTTTTTGCTCAAGGACCTGGATGCACTTGGTGGGTAATGCAAAAAAAAAGGGAGGTCCGGTGTGTACCTCAAGGGGATTTAATACTGGGTGAGAATAGCCTATGAGTTGAGTTGTATTATGTTAATTATTATATAATACCGTGTGTCATCGTTACCATAGATGAAAATAGTGATTAACTAGAATGTATTAGAAAGAGCGTAACCAAAGCATGACACAAATGGTATGGAATAAGGGGTGGATATATGTCCTGGTTTCAGTTAGGACAGATCTATTTTTCCTTCTAGTAGCTGGTAGAGTGCTATGTTTTGGATTAGGATGAGAAGAGTGTTGATAACATGCTGATGTTTTAATTGCTGCAGAGCAATGCTTACACTAAGCCAAGGACTTTTCAGCTCCTCGCTCTGTCCTGCCAGCGGGCAGGCTGGGGGTGCAGCAAGAGCTGGGAGGGGACAGACCCAGGACAGCTGACCCAAACTGGCCAAAGGGGTATTCCACACCATCTGACGTCATTCTGAACAATATATGGGGTGGCTAGCCGGGGTGGGGGGGCCAGCTCTCGGGGTTGGGCTGGGCATCGGTCAGCGGGTGGTGAGCAATTGCATTGTGCATCACTTTTTTGTATATATTATTATTATTATTATTATTATTATTTTCTATCTTAATAAACTGTCTTTATCTCAACCCACAGGCTTCACTTTCCCGTTTCTCTCCCCCATCCCAGAGAGGGAGGTGGGAGGGTGAGCGAACGGCTGTGTGGTGTTTAGCTGCCGGCCGGGTTAAACCACAAAACTAACCTAACTCTCACCCTCTGGCAAAATCTGAGACCATTCCCTCTAGTCCTATCACTAGTTATCTGTGAGAAGAGGCTGACCCCCTCCCCACAACTTCCTTTCAGGTAGCTAGAGAGAACAACAAGATCTCCCCTGAGCCTCATCTTCTCCAGAGTAAACAACCCCAGTTCCCTCAGCTGCTCCTCATAGGACTTGTGTTCCAAGCCTTTCACCAGCTTCTTAGCCCTTCTTTGGGCACACTCCAAATCCTCGATGTCTTTCTTGTACAGAGGCCCAAAACTGAACACAGTACTCGAGGTGTGGCATCACCAGAGCAGAGTACAGGGGGATGATCCCCTCTCTAGTCCTGCTGGCTACACTACTGCTGATACAAGCCAAGACACCATTGGCCTTCTTGGCCACCTGGGCACACTGCCGGCTCATGTTCAGGTAAGTGTGGACCAACACCCCCAGATCCCTTTCCTCTACACTGCTTTCCAGCCACTCTGCTCCAAGCCTTTAGCATTGCATGGGGTTGTGGCCAAAGTGCAAGACCCAGCACTTAGCCATGGTCAACCTCATCCCATTGGCCTCTGCCCATCTATCCAACCTGTCCAGGTCCCCCTGCAGTGCCTTTCTACACTCCAGCAGATCAAAACTTCCACCCCAACTTGATGTCAGCTGCAAACTTACTGAGGGTGCACTCAATTCCCTCATCCAAATCATCAA
>MU014264.1:63722-89855 GCA_011075105.1 Heteronetta atricapilla
CCTGCAGGAGGAAGTGGCCTGCGGGCACCAAGGTGGGCGTAGGATGGAGAGAAGGTCTTCTGCGTGCAGGGAGTCCTCTGCAGCATGGGGTGAGGGTTGTGGTGAAGCACCATGAAGGACCTGTCCCATGGCTCAGGTCATCTTGGTGGCTTGTGGTCATCTCGGAGGATTGTGGTCACTTGGTGGCACGTAGTCACCTTGGTGGCTTGGAGCCATCTCATTACCTTGTGGTCACCTTGGTGGCACGTGGTCACCTTGGTAGTTTGAGGGTAGCCTTGGTGGCTCAGAGACCATCTTGGTCAACTTGATCTCTTGTGGTCACCTTGGTGGCTTGGAGCCATCTCTTCATCTTGTGGTCACCTTGGTGGCTTGGAGACTGCTTATACCATGACTGCAATTGATGAGACATCTCCTGGTCCCTTAAATAAAACCTGAAGCCCTTTTCCACTCTATTTTCTTCTTCTGTACCTTTCAGGGGCAGGGGTGACAGAATGTTGTTCAGGTGACCATCAGTGTGAAAGCACCGCAATGCTCAGACCTATTCCTGACACCAGCTTTGAAAGAAGAGGCAGGATTTGAGGCAGTGCATTGGAGAGATCCTGTTTTATTAAGCAGATGCTAAGAGAAAGTCAATGCTGACATGCAGGGTGTCAAAAATTGTGCAGAGTAAGCAGAGCAGTTTAATACCTCAGGAGATGCTGGATGAATAAGAAGCCTTTTTTTCAAAGAAAGTAATAAATGGAAATGACACTAAAGATAAAGATAAAAATAATACTCATAATGAAACAGCTACCAGGCCTTCAAATCATTCCCAGGAAGTCATCTGTGGAGAAAGAAAGCTTATCACCATTCAGAAATATCCATGAAATTCCTTTCCTAAAAGCTCCCTTGAGCTCCTTGTTTCTCATGCTGTAGATGAGAGGGTTCAATGCTGGGGGCACCACCGAGTACATAACAGCCACCATGAGATCTAGGGTTGGGGAGGAGATAGAGGGGGGCTTCAGGTAGGCAAAAAAGCCAGACATGACAAACAGGGAGACCACAAACATGTGAGGGAGGTAGGTGGAGAAGGCTTTGTGCCGTCCCTGCTCAGAGGGCATCCTCAGCGCAGCACTGAAAATCTGCACATAGAAAAAAAGAATGAAAACAAAACAGCCAAATGCAAAAATGATACCAAGCATAAGAATTCCATCTTCCCTGAAGAACTGGTCCACAGCATTGCCTTGACAGAGGGGCAGGGAAAATGTATTGGCAATGTGCAGAAGAGCATTGAGAACCCCACTGCCCCAGGCAGCTACTGCCATCTGGGCACAAGCTCTGCTGCCCAGGAGGGTCCCTTAGTGCAGGGGCTTGCAGATGGCAATGTAGCGGTCGTAGGCCATGATGGTGAGAACAGAATGCTCTGCTGCAAACAAGAAGACAATCAGAAAGACCTTTGCAGCACATCCCGAGTAGGAAATGGCCCTGGTGTCCCAGAGGGAATTGGCCATGGCTTTGGGGACAGTGGTGGAGATGCAACCCAGGTCGAGGAGGGCGAGGTTGAGGAGGAAGAAGTACATGGGGGTGTGGAGGCGATGGTTGCAGGCTACGGCAGTGAGGATGAGGCCATTGCCCAGGAGGGCAGCCAGGTAGATGCCCAGGAAGAGCGTGAAGTGCAGGAGCTGCAGCTCCCTTGTATCTGCGAATGGCAGGAGGAGGAACTCGGTGATGGAGCTGCTGTTGGACATGTGCTGCCTCTTGGCCTTTGGGCCTGTCCAAAGACAAAAGGACATGGAGAACTTTGGGCAGACGTCTCTGAGGAAATCTCTGTCCTTTCAGTAACACACTTCCTTTCTCACCCACCTTCACAAATACGAGCTTTCTCAGCAGCATCTTCATCCTCTTTTCTGGCTGAATCTCTGGTTTGTGCTGGCTGAGCACTGTTTGGAGCCACAGCCTCTGCCCATTAGCTCCAATGGACTCAGCCCTGCTGTGCAGCAGTGGGTACCTGGGTAAGGTGATGACCCATTCTGAAACTCATAGTTTCATTCAGATGCAGTGCACCTGTAATACAGTTGAGCTGTTCAACATTCTTCAGCAGATTAACCTCAGGGACACCGCTGGATGTCCATAAACCAGAGTGACCTGAACAGTGGCAGCTCATTTCCCAACACTATGCACTGCAGTGTCCAGAGCCATTTTGGCTAGAACAGCTTGGGCTTTTTGCTCCCAGGGATGCACCTCCAGAGCAGGACTCACTGTTCTGGTGTTTGAGATCTGGCTTTAATCTCACACTCCAGGGACTCTGAGAGGAATAGTAAAGGCAGGATGGATGGGAGGTAACACACAGAGAAATAGGGACAACACAGCCTGAGATCCCAGAGTTGTGGGGACAGAGGCTTTGCTGGATGGCTGTCAAGATCATGGAAGATGCCAGCAGTGCAGAGATGGCACTGAGGTGCCCAAATCCCCCTACCATGCAGTTTCTGGGAGCAGCTCCCTCTCGCTCCCTGCCATGGCTTTGCTATCTGCAGGTGTCCCTGTCTGCAGGTGGGTCTCTGTCCCCACACCTCCTGCCTGCAGGTCACAGCCCCCATCCCACCCACTGGGTGCTCAGCTCTGCCCTGCAGACACCTGCCCAGGGGCAACTTACTCCGTGCAGGTCCTAGAGAGCAGGTCACACAGACCCTGCTGACACTGCATGTAGTGGTTGGAGCTTCTATGGTTTGAGCAGATGTAAAGGGACTTGCTCTGATCCTTGTAATGATCCTTGTGAAGTCTTACGTGTCTAAGCCAGTACTCTGAAATAACAGCCTGTATTTCTACTTCCACTAAGTCAGAGAAGAGAGAACTGAAACCATCTCTACAAAAAGCAGATGTTCAGGAAAGCTGAGACTAAAGCATGAATTCCCTGCATTGTCTCTTCTCTTTCAAAGTCTCCTTGGATACATTAAGGTTGTGCTGGGGGGCTGTGAGCAGGCTGCCCCAGGCAGCAGCCACGTGCCAGGAGCAGGACCCTGCCCTGCCAAGGGGGCTCCTTCCACCCACAGCTTCTCCCCGCAGTGCCCTGGGCAGCTCCCCGGGCAGGCTGAGTGCTAAGCCTGGCAGGCAGCAGAGGCCCTGCCCCGGCACAGAGCCCCTGGGGCACAGCAGCGACCCTGCTCTGCACCACAACCCTGGCCACCCCTGCCTGCACCTGCAGCTTCTTCTTCCTCCACGACCTGCAGCTGCATTGCCCTCCAGCCAGAGACTTACCGGGGTCAGGGCTGGCAAGTGTTGTTCCCCAGTGAGCTCTGTGCATCCTGCCACTTCTGCCTGCCTTTAAGCACTCTGTCTGTGCAGGCAGTGCCCCCAGCCCTGCTGCGCTGTGCAGAGGAGCTGCTCCTGGGCAGAGCTGTGTCTCTGCAGCGCTGCCCGCTTGCCAGGAGCTCCCCTTGGGCCCAGGAGCCCGGCCCAGCTCAGCAGCAGAGGCCCAGCCCAAGGCCTCCCTTGCTCTGCCCCCACCAGGCTCCCTGCCAACGGTCCTGGGGCTGCAGGGGAACCTGCTGGGAAAGAGCCTGAAGGAATCCCTGGGGTTCCCTTCCTCACCTGGGCACACACACTTCTTGACAGCAGGATCAGTTCTCTTAGCACAAAAACAATTATCTGTAACAATCACCTCACCCCAGTTGATGATGGGACACCCAGACACAATCATAGAAGTAACTCCTTTAACCCCCTGCTTAGGGAAGGGATTCGGCAGAGTCAGTTAAGGCATCTCATGCTGGATTTTAGTCCTGTGGGTGGAAGCAGGCTCAGTTCCCTCCCATGCCTGCGCCAGACCCACAGGAACTGGCGTTCCTCTGCCCTCACTTCAGTTGTGCACCACATGGGCTCCTGCAGGGGAGCTCCTTGTCTCAGCTCCAGAATCATTAATGGAGATGGAGGAAATCAGGTGGCTGCAAACACCTGGTGATGTGAGGGGATAGAGGTATGTGCAGGTATCTACACGCTCTAATGGAGGAACCCTGAGGGGCAGGGCAGCACCTGGGGGCATGACAGCAAATGCACCCATTTAGGACAACTAAACCTGTCCCTCCTCAGTAGGTTCAGGACAGCCTGTAGAGGTATCCACCTGACCCAATAGAGAATTGTGCCACAAGGAGAGCTGTCTCTCTCTCTCCCTCTTCTCCACCTGGTTTTCCCTCCATCTCCAGTGACTGTAAGGGCACTTGTATCAGGGACATCCCCACATTGCCTAACTGTGTTCAGGGCAGCTGTTCCATTTAATATCTAATTCCCATGCCTACAGTGCTATCTGAGATGCCAATGCTGCCCCAGCCCCACTGGAGCATGCGGTTGACATGGGCAGCACATGACCCGCAGGACAGCTCTGGCCATTCATAGTTGGTACTTAATGGAAACCCCTGAGGGCATCTCTGACAGACCAGGTGCTTATTAGCTACTGACTGCTTCCCAGGGCCGCAACAAGACAAGGTGTGTCCCACCTGTATCCAGTAAAGGCAGGCAGTGAATGGATACAAGGCACATCACACCGGGGTTTCTACTTGCGTCCTTCAGCTCGCAAACACTGCTGCTGATTCTCACCCCCATCCTTTACTCACTACCTTGATGGTACCATCGAGACACAGCCCAATGATTTTTTTTCCGTGTCCCTGGATCACAGGATGCCTATAGCATTGTCAGCAGACCCTTCTCCTGCCTGGAGATCAGCCCCAGCTCCAGCACTGGCCCTCAGGGCTGCACCAACACCACAAGTTGCCATCTGATGTCAGGGCAGCACAGCCCAGGCCTGTTTCCTTCTGGACCTGGGAACACCGGGGCTTGCTTTCCTTGAGGCCCCTTATTTCATCCTCCTGTGCCCATCTGCCATTTGTGGCAGCATGTCTCTGCTATGAAGGAAAGCCTTTGCATGCCCAGGCTCTTGGGCAAAAGATCTGGGGCAAGTCTGAGTTTGGCCCTTGTGCCACAGCTGAGGTGCTGCAGCCCAGATGTGTCCCAATGCCCTCAGCGTGGGGCACAGGCAGGAGGAGCTGGATCCTCCCCTGCTGTCACAGGGACATTGATGGAAAAGCTGCTGAGGTGTGGGGGGACAGGTCCCCCAGCTTGGTGTGCTGTGCTGGATGGGTGCAGATTCTTCGGGAGAGACAGGCAGGAGCTTGCCCTCCAAGTGAAGGATCTGTCTGGATGCATGGCGCTCCTCTATGGAATGGGCAGAAGACTGGGGGAGCCCTTGTGGGTGAGGGTCAGAGCAGAGCCAATCAGGGTGACAGTGTGGTTGAAGGTAAATGCCTGCAGTCAGGCTGAAGAAGTGGACAAAGTCTTATGGAAGCCATTGGACTAAGTTGAATTCAATGACTCCATGTTACCCTGGGGGCCTTTAATCACTCGGACGATCACAGGAAAGGGACATGGCTGGGTGCAAACATTCCCAAGGTTTCTGTGGGTTCCTGGGGACAGCTTCTGAGCACAGCTGCCAGATGGGCCAACCTAGGTGATGTTCACCAGGATCTGGAACTTGTAAACAGCAAAACCTGTGTTTTGACACTCCTCTTGCAAAATGCATGTGTATGCTAATTATCAGTCCTTCTGCACTCGCGTAGTACTCTCTGGTGGTCGTCGGGATGAAGTAAGATGTCTTCATCAGAGCTGAACTTTTCACCCCATCTTTTTGCACATGCTCTCTGAGCTCTTGGTCTCAGTCCAAACTGTGAGGTTGGTTTGTCTCGGTTCCCAGGGTCTGAGGGCCCCCTGTTATCTAGGCACCTTGCAAGTGTGGCCTTCTTTTAGTCCTCCTCCTTACTCCTCATCTGTGCATTCTCTCATGCTGTATTTGCGCATACATTTTGTATTTTCCCAGCACAGCACAAGCACAGTACATCACAAATATAACACTGTATTTTCCAAGCATAGCACAAGCACAATACATCCCAAATGTAACACTAATTAAGTAATATTCATTGGATAAATGTATATTTCATCTTCTATTACCAATAGTCTCACAGCGATACCTGGGGACAAAGCTGCCAGGTTGTCACCATGACTGTGGCGGTGTGCCGCTCTGTCCAGCAACAAGTAGCATTTCAGGAGCATCCAGCCCTATTGCGTATTCTACAACTAAATGGCTGCCTTTCTGACCCTGTCGGTCTTCTCATGCATTTGACACCACAAAGAAAAGGGAAGACAAGGTGGTGAGGCACGAGGAGCGAGCAAAGACAGGGACGAGCAGGGGGGCCCCGGACACACAGGCCAGGTCCCCCGCTCAGGCCCCGAGATGCCCCCAGCCCGCCCAGGACCCCTAAGATGGCGGTGCCCGCCCTGCCTGCTCTGCTCAGGCGGTTGCACGGTTGCCATGGTAGCGAGCCCCAGCCAGCCGGCAGAGGGTGGGGCTCCCTTTGCCTGGAGGCTCTGGCAGCCAATCAGAGCCCACCAAGCGGGCTGCTTCTTCCCTCTCCTTTCACTGCCATCCTCTACTTCTGAGCCTTGTGGTGGTGGGGTCTTGATTGCTCCTGTAGCTTGGTCACAGTACTGCTGTGTGGCAGTCCTGTGACTGCAGGCAGGGACAAGTGAGGAGTAAGTCTTGCCACAGCATTTGCATCACATGAAGGGAAGCTGCTCAGGATAGCACCTGAGGGCTTGGGTCTTCGCTCACAGTTGCTGTCAAAAACACTCACCAGAAAAGACTCTAAATAGGGACCTTGTTTTGCTTGTTTCTACACGGGCTCAGGGTGATAAGGGAACTGAAGTGAGGGCAGAGGAATGCCATTTCCTATAGGTCTGGCGCAGGCATGGGTGTGAGATGACTCCCCTTGTATCCACAGGACTAAAATCTATCATGAGATGCTTTAACTGAATCTGCTGAATCCCTTCCCTAAACAGGGAGTAAAGAAGATGAGTCCTTGCCTTGGTTTCAATCCTGTCCTGGTTTCAGTTAGGATAGAGTTATTTTTCCTCCTAGTAGCTGGTAGGGTGCTATGTTTTGGATTAGGATGAGAAGAGTGCTGATAACATGCTGATGGTTTACTTGCTGCAGAACAGTGCTTACGCTAAGCCAAGGCTGGGCATCAGTCAGCGGGTGGTGAGCAATTGCATTGTACATCACTTGTTTTTACATATTATTATTATTATTATTCTGTCTTAATAAACTGTCTCTGTCTCAGCTCACAGGCTTCACTTTTCCATTTCTCTCCCTCATCCCAGAAGGGGAGGGCAGAGGGTGAGCAAACGGCTGTGTGGTGTTTATCTGCCAGCCGGGTTTAACCACAACAGTCATTTTGGTGCCAAACGTGGGGCCCGAAGGGTTGAGATAATGACAGATCTGACCAGAGTGTGTTAAACTAAAATTGGTATAAATACTAGATCTGCTTAATAGTTGCTACTCACAATGTTGATTGCTTTAATCTCAAGTCTGCTGTGCCTGTATCCCAAATTGAGTTTTGTAGCACATTACTTTCTGTATGTGCTCCCTGTTGTGCTGAAAATGTATTGGCAGTGTACAGCAGAGCACAGAGAAACCCACTGCCCCAGGCAGCTGCTGCCATCTGGGCACAAGCTCTGCTGCCCAGGAGGGTCCTGTAGTGCAGGGGCTTGCAGATGGCAATGTAGCGGTCATAGGACATGATGGTGAGAAGAGAATACTCTACTGAAAACAAGAAGAGGAAAAAAAAGACCTGTGCAGCACATCCTGAGTAGGAAATGGCCCTGGTGTCCCAGAGGGAATTGGCCATGGCTTTGGGGACAGTGGTGGAGATGCAACCCAGGTCGAGGAGGGCGAGGTTGAGGAGGAAGAAGTACATGGGGGTGTGGAGGCAATGGTCGCAGGCTACGGCAGTGAGGATGAGGCCATTGCCCAGGAGAGCAGCCAGGTAGATGCCCAGGAAGAGCGCGAAGTGCAGGAGCTGCAGCTCTCGCCTGTCTGTGAATTGCAGGAGGAGGTACTTTGTGATGGAGCTGCTGTTGGACATGTGCTGTTCCTGAAATTCAGTACCTGCTAAAGAAATAAAAGACAGTGACAAATTCTGCAGCATTTCTGAATGCCTACAAGGACTGAGAGGTAAAGAGATTCTCTGCAGTGTGGTGCAGGGTGATGGGAGCTAGATGGGCTTGATGCCAACTACTCTGAGGTTGTAGCTTTTGCTGGTGGAGGGCCATAACAGTCGTAGGTTACCCTGGAAGCCAGACACTGATAAGAGCAGAGGAATCCGCTGTCCATCCCTCAGTGACCAGCCTTTCTTAAGATACATAAGCAAGGTCTCAGCATCACACTTCTAGCCAAGGACAGCTATCATTCATTTCTCAAGCCCATCAGCGTGTGCCTCCCTGTAGCATCTCCACTACTACATGTGGTTTTCAGATAATGCAATCATAGTATGGGAGAGATTTCTATCCTGCAGGCTGCTCACTGCTTAAGAGGACACGTCAAGTGTCCTAATGACAGGTTTTCATCAAAAGTCAACTCCTTCCCCAGCCTCACAGAATGCATTGCCAACAATCCTGGGCTGTTGCTCTCAGCCCCCCTGCACCACAGAGGGAAATGGGCACATGGCTGGAGAGATACAGTTCTGCTCTGCTGGAGCTGTCACTGCAGAGGATGTACTTCATGCCTTGGACCTATGGCTGTGAGGGCAGAGTCTTTTCTGGGTGGGAGAGGAGGCAAGGGAGCTTGTTCACATGAAAGTGCCTTCATTGTAGGGAATAATAGAGTTTTCAGATGAATTCTCCCTCCCACAATTCTGGCTTTACTTTCCTCTCATTCCCTGATCCTGTCTCTTCTGCCTTAACATTTTACTCTAGGAAACGGTTTCCTTGTCTCATACTGTTTCCCTGTCTGTGCTCACAGACTCATGCAGTAATATTTGATTTCAGAAACCTGCCCGTTTGTCTGACAGTACCTAGGTGCCTATGTATCTTTGTAGGTTGAAAAGGACCTCTTCAGAAAGCTCTGACAGGGTCAACAAAGTTGATGCTGTTGCTTTTGACAGGAAGAGCAGAGGCTGCAGGCATTCTCAGGGCTTGCTCACAAACATACTGCTCATAAAAGTTACAGGTCAGGAGTCTCGGCAATATGCTCATAACTGCTCCCAACTGACAAAATTTCTCAGGTATCCTTTTCCATTTCTCCCTGCTCCCACCTCTCCCCTCCCTCCCCTGATCAAGTAGAGTAGGTAACTGAAAATAGGGTAGAAAATGCCTACTTTGACCTTTCTTCTGAAAAAAAAAAAAAAAAAAAAAAGCTTGGAAAATGCCCTTGCAGTGCTGTGGAGCTGTGAGCAGGCTGCCCCAGGCAGCAGCCACGTGCCAGGAGCAGGACTCTGCCCTGCCAGGGGGGCTCCTTCCACCCACAGCTTCTCCCCGCAGTGCCCTGGGCAGCTCCCCGGGCAGGTTGAGTGCTGAGCCTGGCAGGCGGCAGAGGCCCTGCCCCGGCACACAGCCCCTGGGGCACAGCAGGGACCCTGCTCTGCACCACAGCCCTGGCCAACCCTGCCTGCACCCCCAGCTTCAAGGAGCCCTCGGAGCTTGGACGCTGACCCTGCAGCAGGGAAGCCCTGGCCTGGAGCACTCGCTGCTCTATATTAAAGAAACATGCCATGTCTTCAGCCTGATCTGCTCTGTGATGACCCAGGTCTAGGTCTCCTCCCTGACACTGTGCATTGCACTGCAGTCAGACTTACCGTCTTTAGGGCTGCAAGCATTGCTCATCCACTGACCTGTGTGCATCCTCCCTTGCTACAGAACTTTAAACCTTTTTCTCCCTTCTCTCCCCTCCCCGTGCCACCTGCAGGCAGTGCCCCCAGCCCTGCTGCGCTGTGCAGAGGAGCTGCTCCTGGGCAGAGCTGTGTCTCTGCAGCACTGCCTGCTTGCCAGGAGCTCCCCTTGGGCCCAGGAGCCCGGCCCAGCTCAGCAGCGGTGTCCCAGCCCAAGGCCTCCCTTGCTCTGCCCCCACCAGGCTCCCTGCCCATGGCCCTGGGGCTGCAGGGGAACCTGCTGGGAAAGAGCCTGAAGGAATCCCTGCAGTTCCTTCCCTCCCCTGGGCACAAACACTTCTTGACAGCAGGATCATTTATCTGAGCAGAAAACCAATTAAGTGTAACAATCACATCTTCTTGTCCTAATATCAGTTTGGACATGAAGTCATGCATGGTCAGGGACTGTTGTTCCTCCTCATGGCCAGTTCCAACCTTCCAAGATGCTTTCTTTTTTAGCTTCTGCTCTTCCCTACTACCAAAGAAAGCTCCATCAAGGTTGAAACCACTCCTAAACTAGGCACCCGTACCTATCAACATCCTTGCTACCTGTCAGCCAACCAGACAGAAGTCACCTCACCAGCATGTTCTAAGAAATGGGGCTGTTGCTGGCCTTGCACTTCTTGGCTGGACACAACCAAGCCTTGTGCCTCGTGCTGTCCAGTCATGTACTCAAGCAGAAGGGACATGAAAACCCCATATTCAGGCCTTCTTTCTGTATGGGTCGTACTGAGTATTTAAGCAGAGGGGATCCCACAGTCAGCATGCCAACCAGGTGCCTTCTGCTGGCCTAGCAGGGCCACTGGCAGATGTCAGCTGAAATGTACAGATCCCAGGTCTAAGTCAAGGGTGACCTGTCAACTACTTCAGCCAGAAGGGACCCCACATTCCCTTTCCATGACACGTTCCTGCTGCTGCCCTATCAACTGCAGGGACAGAAGTGTGTAGAAGAATGGTTAACTGAGATAGGTCACGTTGACATAAGGCAGCTGGGCCATCACGAGTTAGACAAATATCGTACACAACTTGTCTGAGCTAATTAGACACAAGGACACAATATTCGTTAGCGGTCTGGGAAAGTACGACTGTGTTATTTCGGTCGAAAAGAATGAGGGAGAAGCTGATAAGATAAGGGAGACCAATCATGAGCTTAACTTTTGCAATATGTATGAGCTAATTATTTCAATGCATATGTAAGAAAGCTGCACGGCTAATAAAGTTGAAGCGTATGGATCACTCATATTGAGTGCCTGTGTCTTCCTTCTGTCGGTTCCTCCCGGAGGATTGTTCCAACAGAAGTGACCTCACAGTCACTGCCACAGTCACATTCTTCCTGCTGGTGCAGGAGATCCTGAGGCAGAGCTGAGCTTATCAGAGCATTCCACCCATCTCCTCCTTGTGTTCTATGAGCTGATCAGATCCATGGCCCCTCACATTCATCTTTGAATGCCATGTGACTGCACAGCCTCCTCACAATGCCTGCCCTGCCCTGAAGGGCCAAGTGCCTCAAGTAAAGCTTTAGGAGAGGAGTTGAAGGTGAGTAGGTTAATGCACAGGAATGGGGGCTTTGGGATTAGGGATTACAGCTCACCTTTCCGGTTTAGAGATTAAGAAAATATTTATTGGGAGTGTTTGGTGTTCTGCTTTGGGTGTCAGATCTGTGGTTAGGCTATGGCAAGCTCTGTGGTTTGGGGTTTTGTTTAGGTCTGCAAGAAGATTAGGGTTAAACAGAGCATTTTAATGCTAGTGTTAAGGGCAGGGATCAGGGTGAGCAAGAGTGTAAGAGTAATGGAAAGGGGCTATGGACTAAGTTTGGCTTCAAGAGATATTGTGGTCAAACATTACAGTAGTGGATTCCTGTCAGGGTGTGGAGTTGCATTTAGGTTTAGGGATTAATGTTACAGATTAAAATAGGTTAAGGGCCTCACATGACTGCTTTAAGTCAGCTTTACAGTGGAATCAACATTACCTGAACATTCTTAACTCTTCAAAATCATTAGCTTCTGCTATCCAAGCTCCTCTTCCCTCCCCCAAATCTCTCATCTCTCCTAGCCAGGATTTCCTGACTTCCCGATATCAGCCATCTTTTTAGGGGCAGCTTTCTGATGGCTTCCATGAACTCAGAGTATCTTTCTCACTTCTGCTGGCTACTCCATTGCTGTGAGAGAAACAAGCATGGAGAAAGACACCAAGATCTCTAGGAGCACCCTGCGCAATGTGCCCAGCAGCTCTGCAACACCACAAAAGTGTGCTTCCTGCCTACAAGCTTTGGTTCCAGAATGCTTCCTATGGACCCAGGGTAACTTCCTGCAGGCTCTCATGCAGGCTTTATGTTCCCCCGGGCATCTGGGAGGCAGTGGCCCCTCTGTGTAGAAAACTGAAAAAAGCCCTGAAGGATGAATTGGGAAAAGCTGAAACCTCTGGCATGACAACAGCTATCCAAGACCTCTTCCTCTATGGAGCCTGCCAGGTACTTAGGAAGAGAGGATCTTACAACCTACATGCAAAGCAGGTGCATCTGCTAGCCTGTCATGGACACCAGCAGATGTGAGCCTATAGGCACAGATCCCAGCCAGAAGCCAAGGGATGACCTGTTGGCTGCTTCAGAAAGAAGCCAACTCACAGGCCATTTAAGAGCCATTTGTGTCCTACTGAACATCTGGAAGCCATGATCCTGAAGCTGGCCTAGAAGACACTCAGTGGAAGTGCCCTCCCAGCACAAGCCCCAGCCCCAGCTGGCAGTGCTGCTCTGCAGAGCAAGGGGACTGTGGTACCTGGGGCACGGGGGCACTCTGCAGGCCCATGTTGGGCAGACTGGGAGGCATTCCCAGCTCATGGGGTCACTGCCATTGCCCCAGGGCTGCAATGAATCACTGGCTAGACTCCTTTGCCGGGGCCTGATGCATGCCTTGGGGTTACAGACTTCTCTGCCTGCTCACACCAGATTGAGAACTTGAGCTCTGGTCAGGTCACCTGAGATAGGCTCACACTCTGCGGGCTCCATTCACTGCTGTCTCCTGAGCTCATGCTTCCCCTGCATATCCAAGCACTGGTGCTCCCTGGCTGTGTTGCTGGGATGGGACTCTCTTCCTCTGCACACGGGCACTGTCCCTGCAGAGCCAGAACAGGTCTCAGAGGAAGGACACCAGACAAAGAAGGCAATGCAGCCTCCTTTATTTTCTTTAAATTCACAGAGAGCATGGCTTCTCAGGTACAGAATCTCAGTACATATACTCAATATGTACATATTGAATTGGAAATGGGACAAATAATGATATTTTACTGAGCAACATCTAAATTAAAACTAAAAAATACTGGTATTAAAATACATACTCAAAGACAAACAAAAGAAAAGAAAAGAAAAGAAAAGAAAAGAAAAGAAAAGAAAAGAAAAAATAAAAGAGAAAAGAGAAAAGAAAAGATAAAAGAAGAAAGAGAATATTGAAGAAAGCTTGACTGAACATGAACCGTGTTCAGTTTTGGGCCCCTCAGTACAAGAAGGGCATCGAGGCCCAGGAGAATGTCCAGGGATGGGCAACCAAACTGGTGAAGGGTCTGGAACACAAGTCCTCCGAGGAGCAGCTGAGGGAACTGGGGTTGTTTGGTCTGGAGAAGAGGAGGCTCAGGGGAGACCTTGTTGCTCTCTCCAGCTACCTGAAAGGAAGTTGTGGGGAGCTGAGGATCGGCCTCTTCTCACAGATAACAAGTGATAGGACTAGAGAGAAGGACCTCAAGTTGCGCTGGTGGCGGGTGGGGATGTTAACATTGGAAGTTAGGAGACATTTCTCAGGAAGAGTAGTCAGGCATTGGAACATGCCCCCAGCAAACTGCCCCTGGGCAGAGCCCTGCTGCCCGGAGGTGTCTGCAGGGCAGAGCTGAGCACTCAGTGGGCAGGATGGGGGCTGTGACCTGCAGGCAGGAGGTGTGGGGACAGAGACCCAGCTGCAGGCAGGGACACCTGTGGGCAGCAGAGCCATGGCAGGGAGTGAGAGGGAGCTGCTCCCAGAAACTCCATGGCAGAGAGGATTTGGGCCCCTCCCTGCAATCATTCCCTGCACTGGAGACACCTTCCCTGGAGCTACCCCCTTCCTTCCTTTCTCTCGCACCACAGACCTCCAGCCATAGTATCATTAGGGTTTCTGCTGGGCTGCAGGGTGCTATGCACAAGGGCACAGCTCTGCCTGACATCTCTGTGTTATCTAGCAGCCCCATGGAGAAGACATGTCAGTCCTAAGGCCATAGAAATGCTGCTGGATGACTGTGTGTGGGCAGCTGCTGTGATCCCTCTGTGTCTCTGGAGAAGAGCAGAGAGCTCAGTCCCTGCTCAGGTACGATGAGATGGGTGAGGGGTCTGGAAATCTGTACTTTGAACCTGGATTCTTCTGCTCTCAGCAGCATCCAGGTTCTTTTCAGGGGAACACCTGAGTGAGACCATCCTCCAGAGGTGCCCGCACAGGGCAGCTGAGACCAGGACGGATGGACACAACCACTGTCCTCACTCTGCCCTGACAGACAGTCCCCATGCCTCCCAGCACCCCAAGATTTCCCTTGGTGGGCAGTACAAGTGCCAAGGATTTATGTCTTATAGACATTCCTCAGATGTGGGGGGACAAGTATAAAGAAACAAACCAAGACATTATGCAAAAATCCTTGCTCTGCAGTTGGGTGAATTCTGAGAAAGAATGCTGAAAAACTAGTTCTGTCAAGCACACTTCATCTGAGAGCATCCCATGTCCCGTTTATATACTGCTCTAGGGCAGGACCGTCTCCTGAAGAGTCCCTTGACTCCTGAAGCACCAGTTTGAGATCAAACAGAGGACCAGTCTTCTTGAAAGTGAAGAGGCATTTTTTTAAGGTTACTACAAGAAATGGATTAGGTTTTCCTTACAGAGATCTACCCTAGCATTTTATTCTTTTTCCTCCTTGGACAGGCCTCCTTATTCACAGGCAGCAGATCCCCATTCCCTGGAGGATTAAATGTCCAACAACAGCAGCTGAATCTCTGTCCAGGCACTTCCTGAGGCCGCAGTAATTGGGCAGCTCCTTGTGGGCAACTCAACCGAGCCCTCGAGCACTCTGTCAGAAGCCAGTATGTATGGACAGCCTGGCTGTCCTCATCGTAGTAAGGACAGTTCCTTTGCCTCCTGGGACTCACAAGATCTCGCCTGGAATTCCTTACAAATACCAGGGTTTTCTTCCCTCAAAAAAATGTTTCTGAGTTGACATAGGCAGCTGGAAGAAACTAAACCACTTTTCAGCAGTCAAGAGTATTGACAATAAAGCTATGTAGATCAGAGATAGATTTAAGCAGAGATCACAACTGGTTCTTATTTACCTAGAGCTGTGAGGGAGGCCTTACTCTTTCAGTGCCCACAGCAGAAACCCCGGCTCCCAGAGGCACCCTCATCCATCACCAACCAGAGCTCAAGGAAGGCCTCAGAAAGGGGAAAGTAACCAAAAGGGGACAAGAATGACAACTGGAGTAGGTCTTCCTCAGAGATGTATCTCCTAATTTATCACTGTCTTTTCTTCCTTGGGTAGTCCCCTTTGTCCAGGAGGATCAGATGTCCAACAGCAGCTCCATCAGTGAGTTCTTCCTCCTGGCATTCGCAGACATGTGGGAGCTGCAACTCCTGCACTTTGCGCTTTTCCTGGGCATCTACCTGGCTGCCTTGCTGGCTGAGAGAGGTTGAGAGAGGTGTGGCTGTTTAGCATGGAGAAGAGAAGGCTCCAGGCAGACCTTACTGCAGCCTTTCACTACTTAAAGGGGTCTTATAAAAAGAATGGAGAAAGACTCTTTACTTGTTTAGATAATGACAGGAAAAAGGAAAAGGTCATAAACTAAAAGAAGATAGATTTAGATTAGACTTTAGGAAAAAATTCTTCCCTCTAAGGGTAGTGAGGCACTGGAACGGATTGCCAGGATAAGTTGTGGATGCTCCATTCCTGGAAGTGTTCAAGGCCAGGTTAGATGGGGCTTTGGCCAACCTGATCTAGTGAGTGGCATCCACACCTATGGCAGGAGGGTTGGAGTTGGATAATCTTCCAACCTGAGCCATTCTATGATTCTCTGATCTCTGGCCCACAGTCAATAATAAGGAAGGATGTAAGTACACTCAGAGGGTTTCCATTATAGCTCACAAATCTAGCAGTTATCTTGGGGTCACCAAGCATTTGTATCTACCCACAGAATAAAGACCAGGGGCTCCGAGCAGCAGCTCCCATGCAGGCACATTTGCATACCTGGACTGAACCAGGAGGAATCTCAGCTCCTGTGGGTGTGGGGGATGCACAGGGGGAGCTGAATCCTGCTTAGCCTGCAGGCCTCCAGCTCGAGATGAGATGTCTGCATTGCATCAGCTAGGCACTGACCTGAACAAGGGCAACAAACAACCCCTCTCTGGCCTTTTTCTTTTTTTCATGGGTGTCCAGAAGGAACATGTGCACTTTACAAAGCACGCTCTGGTAAGACAAACTCTGCAGCTGGAATCAGTCTGTGTTGTTTAGAGAAGGCCAAGTAGTGATTACTGCAGATGCTTGAAAGCATGTTCCCCAGAGGGACCCTGCTGTCAGCCCTGGAGCCCCAGGGACCTGTGCAGGGAGCCCAGAAGGGCAGAGCAAGGGAGGCCTTGTGCTGGTCCTGGGAAGGAAGGAGCTCCTGGTAAGCAGAGACAGACAGCTCTTCACAGGAACAGCTCCTCTGCCCAGCACAGCAGGGCTAGGGGTACTGTCTGCAGCTGGCATGGGGAGGCAAGGAGAGCTAAGTGGCAGGATGGCTGAGCTCACGGCGTGGGAGGAATCTGGACGAGCCTGGACACAATAAGTGTCTGGCAACGTGGATGAGGACTCAGCCTTCCCAGGGCACTGCGGAGAGAAGCTGTGGGGGGAAGGAGCCTGCCTTCATTTTCATTTACTTGTAGGGCAGGCCATATGCTGAGGGTTGATGAGGACCTTTGTCTTGTCTGAGAGCCCTTGAGCAGCCCATGTGGATCAGCATCCTTGTCGTTGCCTCTTCATTACATTCTGCACAGCTAAAAGGGTATCAGTCTTACCTGCTCTTTGAACTGCTCCCCTCTTCTCCCAGAACAGCCCAGTTCTTTTTTCAGCGTAACCTCTGAGTGCAGCTATCCCCCAGCTGAGGATGCTGCAAGCACCAAGCAGCTGGGCGCAAGAGTTAAAACTAAACTCTAAAACTCTTTGTAAATAGACTGATATGCTGCATCTCTCCTTCCACATTCCTCTGCAGAAATGCTGTGAAGTACACATGACCCACCAGGACCCGATCCGCAGAGGTGCCCCCTCTGTACAGGACACTCAGCCAGCACAAACCAAGGAGAGGCACAAAGATCTTCTTGGAAAGAAATGCAATGTGAGGGCTTAGGAATGAAGGGAGTTTTTCTCAGAGCAGCTTGTTGTAAATTTCTGCTGTTTTTCTACTTTGGCAGAATCCACCAGCAGAGGAATCAAATGTCCAACAGCAGCTCCATCAGTGAGTTCCTCCTCCTGCCATTCGCAGACACAAGGGACCTGCAGCTCCTGCACTTCGCTCTCTTCCTGGGCATCTACCTGGCTGCCCTCCTGGGCAACGGCCTCATCCTCACCACCATAGCCTGTGACCACCACCTCCACACCCCCATGTACTTCTTCCTCCTCAACCTCGCCCTGCTCGACCTGGGCTGCATCTCCACCACTCTCCCCAAAGCCATGGCCAATTACCTCTGGGACACCAGGGCCATTTCCTATGCAGGATGCATTGCACAGGTCTTTTCATTTGTCTTCTTCATATCAGCAGAATTTTATCTTCTCACCGTTATGTCCTATGACCGCTATGTGGCCATCTGCTACCCTCTGTACTATGGAATCCTGATTGACAGCAGGGCTTGTGCCAACGTGGCTGTAGCTGCCTGGGGCAGTGGGGTTCTCACTGCTGTGCTGCACACTGCCAATACCTTTTCAATACCTCTTTGTGAAGGCAATGCTGTGGAACAGTTCTTCTGTGAAATCCCCCAGATTCTCAAGCTCTCCTGCCCAGAGGCCTACCTCAGGGTAATTGGGGTACTTGTGGTTAGTGTCTGTGTAGTCTTTGGTTGTTTTGTTTTCATTGTGCTCTCCTATGTGCAGATCTTCAGGGCTGTGCTGATGATGCCCTCTGAGCAGGGGCGGCACAAAGCCTTTTCCACGTGCCTCCCTCATCTGGCTGTAGTCTCCCTGTTTGTCAGCACTGCCATGGTTGCTGGCCTCAAGCCCAGCTCCATCTCCTCCCCATCCCTGGACTTGCTGGTGTCAGGTCTGTACTCAGTGTTTCCTCCAGCAGTGAACCCCATCATCTACAGCATGAGGAACCGGGAGCTCAAGGTTGCTCTGCAGAAACTATGTGGATGTTTTTCAGCAGCCATAAACTGCCTCCATCATTCTGCATATGACTCCCAGTGTATGTCCTGAGAGGATGATAGGCCAATGCTTTTCTTCTGGAGTTCATGGTTTGTTTGTTTTCCATTTTTCCTTCCTTTTCAGTTGTACTCTTAAGGTATTATTCTCCAAAAAGAAGTGTCCTTATCCATCCCTTTTTACTACAGTATCCATCTATCCAGTGTGACCCTAAGATCTTGTTTTAATAAGAAGCCAGACTCTCTGTGTATTTAAAAAAAAATAAATCAAACTACAACAACTTATTTGTCTGGGACCCACTCTCGGTTGATCAGGAAGTAATGGGACCAGCAAACTCCTTTCTGTCTTGAACAGCTCAGGGCAGGCTGCCCTGGCCCCAGGACAGCAGGAGCTCTCTGAGTATCCCCAGGGATGGCATGGAGGGGCTGCAGGCCTCTGAGGATATGCTGCAGAGGAGATCAGGGGACACAGCTGAGAACACTGACCCCTGTATGCTGGTGCCACAGATGTCCCATCTATGGGGCTGAGCCCTCTGTGCCCCCAGGATCTTCAGTATCCTTCAGAGGGGCTGTGGCTGTGATGGCAGTGCCCAGAGCCCTGCAAGTACCCTGTGGTGGGCATTGGTGTGGGGCCAGCCCAATGTGAGGCAGAAAGAAGGGAGTTGGGAGAGTTCAGGGGAAGCTGTGCCGTGCCGGAATGGCCATATGGCCATTTCTCATATCTCTGCCCACCAAGGGCACATGAGATACTGCTGTCCGTCACAGAGCTGCCTGTACTCTGCTCCCTTCTCATGCTGTGCTCTGTCACACGCAACACTTTCTCATGTCTTGTCCCACAGTCTCCCACCCCAGGTCCAGGTGGCATCACTTCAAGGCAGGGCCTCCCCAGGAGCCCTGGCATCTGCCTGCAGCTTCCACAGCTGCAGCTCTTGATGGCCTCCTGAGGCCTGTCTGCTCCTGGCCCATCACAGTGTTATCAGGTGGTGACCTCAGCAGCAGCAGCCCAGCCATGGTAGCTCGACAGAGCTGTCCCCTGCCTGAGCTGCCCCATGTCCCATGGGGTTTGTGATGCACTCGATGACATCACCGTGTCTGCCTGCCTGCCACCAGGACCTTCCTCCACCTCTCCCCTCTCCCCGGCTCCCAGCAATGCTGTGTTGGTTTCCTGATAGTTTGGATGATGTAAAATCCTAGAATCCCAGCCAGTTGCATGACTCTCTCACAATTATCCATACAGTGTAACTTTGTATACACATTTACCTTTACTTGCACATATGCTCTAGTTTCACCTGTAGCTATACAAATATATATCACCATATAGACAGAAAGATGTGAGTATACCGACCAAGAAAGGCAGAAAGCACAGGTATGATTGGAGCAAGTTTACACATTCAAAGACGGAGCATTTCACAGAATCTTTTCACCCTGGTTTCCTCTAACAGTCAGGAAAGCTCAACACGTCACAGATTTCCTCTGTGTCAGGAGTGAGGGGTGGCCTGAACAGTCTGGGCAGGGCAAGGGTTGTGGCATCAGGGCTCCATGCAAAAGAGAAAATTGTAATTTTATTCCTGTAAGCCTGAGGATTGCCTACATTTTTTATTTATTTTTTTTTAAGAATTTCAAACATTTCACTTCAATCACCACATGGCAATCAGCTGAAATGATTGAATACTTCTAATACAGTAATTGAGGTGTGCCATGAAGTCAAAACGATCATATTTAAGGATGTTTATTACATCAGGAGAAAAAATACTGATCTTCCTCTGTACTTGCATTGCCAGAACTCTGTCTCTTATGCAGTGCACTTCATCTTCCCAGTCAGAGAATCATAGAATCACCAAATCATTAAGGTTGGAGAAGACCTCCAAGATCATCTGGCTCAACCATCGCCTTACTGTCAATGTCACCCACTAAACCATGTCCCTAAGAACCATGTCCAACCTTTCCTTGAATACCCCCAGGGACGGTGACTCCACCACTTCCCTGGGCAATTCGTCCCAATGCCTGACCACTGTTTCTGAGAAGAAATGTCTCCTAATTTGTAACCTAACTCTCACCCCTCTGGTGAAATTTGAGGCCATTCCCTCTAGTCCTATCACTAGTTATCTGTGAGAAGAGGCCAGCCCCCAGCTCCCCACAACTTCCTTTCAGGTAGCTGGAGAGAGCAACAAGGTCTCCCGTGAGCCTCCTCTTCTCCAGAGTAAAAAACGCCAGTTTCCTCAGCTGCTCCTCGGAGGACTTGTGTTCCAGGCCCTTCACCAGCTTCATAGCCCTTCTCTGGACAAGCTCCAGGTCCTTGATGTCCTTCTTCAACTGAGGGGCCCAAAACTGAACACAGTACTCGTGGTGCAACCTCAGCAGAGCAGAGGGACCATCACCTCCCTGGTCATGCTGGCTACACTACTGCTGATACAAGCCAAGATGGCATTGGCCTTCTTGGCCACCCAGGCGCACTGCCACAGAATCACAGAATCACAGAATTTCTAGGTTGGAAGAGACCTCAAGATCATCGAGTCCAACCTCTGACCTAACACTAACAGTCCTCCACTAAACCATATCCCTAAGCTCTACATCTACATCTTGTAGCGAGTGTGGCCTCACCAGAGCCGAGTACAGGGGGACAATCACTTCCCTAGCCCTGCTGGCCACACTGTTTCTTATACAAGCCAGGATGCTGTTGGCCTTCTTGGCCACCTGAGCACACTGCTGGCTCATATTCAACCAACTATCAACCATCACTCCCAGGTTCTTCTCCGCCTGGCAGCTTTCCAACCATTCCTCTCCCGGTCTGTAGCTCTGCTTGGGGTTGTTGTGCCCCAGGTGCAGGACCCGGCACTTGGCCTTGTTGAACTTCATGCAGTTGACCTCAGCCCATCGGTGCAGCCTATCCAGATCCTCCTGCAGAGCCTTCTTACCCTCGAGCAGATCGACACACACACCTAACTTGATGTCATCTGTGAACTTACTGAGGGGGCACTCAATGCCCTCATTCAGATCATCGATGAAGATATTAAAGAGGACCAGCCCCAGCACCGAGCCCTGGGGAATGCCACTAGTGACTGGCCTCCAACTGGATTTGACTCCATTTACCACGACTCTTTGGGCCCGGCTATCCAGCCAGTTTCTGACCCAACGAAGCGTATGCCAGTCCAAGCCAAGAGCAGCCAGTTTCTTGAGGAGAATGCTGTAGGAAACCGTGTCAAAAGCCTTGCTGAAGTCAAGGTAGGCCACATCCACAGCCTTTCCCTCATCCACCCAGCACGTCACTTTGTCATAGAAGGAGATCAGGTTCGTCAAGCAGGACCTGCCCTTCATAAACCCATGCTGACTGGGCCTGATCGCCTGCTTGCTCTGCAAGTGCCGCGTGATGATTCTCAAGATAATCTGCTCCATGAGTTTCCCTGGCACTGAGGTCAAACTGACAGGCCTGTAGTTCCCCGGGTCAGCCCTCCAGCCCTTCTTGTAGATGGGCGTCACATTTGCTAGCCGCCAGTCAACTGGGACCACCCCCGATAGCCAGGACTGCTGATAAATGATGGATAGGGGCTTGGCCAGCTCCTCCGCCAGTTCACTCAGTACCCTTGGGTGGATCCCATCCGGCCCCATCAACTTGCGCACATCCAAGTGCCATAGCAGATCGCCAAACATTTCTTCATGAATAATGAGGGCCACATTCTGCTCCCCATCCCCTTCCGCCATCTCTGGGTACTGGGTATCCAGAGAACAACCGGTATTGCTGCTAAAGACTGAGGCAAAGAAGGCATTAAGCACCTCAGCCTTTTCCTCATCTCTTGTAACAAGGTTTCCCCCCTCATCCAGTAAAGGATGGAGATTTTCCTTAGTCCTCCGTTTTGCATTGATGTATTTGTAAAAAGATTTTTTGTTGCCTTTAACGGCAGTAGCCAGATTGAGCTCCAGATGAGCTTTGGCCTTTCTAATTTTGTCCCTGCACAGCCTCGTAACATCCTTATAGTCCTCCTCAGTGGCCCGCCCTTTTTTCCAAAGATTATAAACCCTCTTTTTCCTCCTAAACTCAAGCTGCAACTCTCTGTTCAGCCAGGCTGGTCTTCGTCCAAGTCGGCTCGTCTTTGGGCACGTGGGGATAGACCACTCCTGCGCCGTTAAGATTTCCTTCTTGAAGAGCACCCAGCCTTCCTGGACTCCTTTGCCCTTCAGAACCACCTCCCAAGGGATTCTACCAACCAGAGTCCCGAGCAGCTCAAAGTCAGCCCTCCGGAAGTCCAATACAGCGGTTTTGCTGGTCCCCTTCCTGGCCTTGCCAAGAACAGAGAACTCCACCATTTCATGGTCACTCTGCCCAAGACAGCTTCCGACCACCACATCTCCCACCAGTCCTTCTCTGTGAAGAGAAAGTGTAGTGGGGCACCACCCCTGGTAGGCTCACTAACCAGGTGCATCAGGAAGCTATCTTCCACGCTCTCCAGAAACCTCCTAGACTGCTTTCTCTGGGCTGTGTTGTGCTTCCAGGATATGTCAGGGAAGTTGAAGAACCCAGCTCATGTTCAGGCAAGTATCAACCAACACCCCCAGATCCCTTTCCTCTGCACAGCTTTCCAGCCACTCTGCTCCAAGACTGTAGCATTGCATGGGGTAGTTGTGGTCAAAAAGCAAGACCTGACACTTAGCCATGGTCAACCTCATCCCATTGGCCTCTGCCCATCAATCCAACCTGTCCAGGACCCCCTGCAGGACCTTACTGATCAAAACTTCTGCCCAAACTTTGTGTCAGCTGCAAACTTGCTGAGGATGCACTCAATTCCCTCATCCAAATCATCAAGACAGATATTAAAGAGGATGGGCCCCAACACAGACCCCTGGGGAACACCACTGGTTACCAGTCACCAGCTGGACTTTCACTCTATTCACCACCACTCTCTGGGCCCAGTCTTCCAGCCAGCTTTTAACCCAGCATAGAGTGTCCCTGTCCTAGTCATGGACTGCCAGTTTCACCAGGAGAATACTATGGGAGACCGTCTCAAAGCCCCTGCTGAAGGCTAGGTAGACTACATCAACAGGCTTTCCCTCATCCACTAGGCAGGTCACCGGTCATAGAAGGAGATGAGGTTGGTCAGGCAGGACTAGCCTTTCAGGTATTTCCAGCTGGCCTGAATAAAGAGACCATATCAGAAGTCACCTTTCCAGCCACTATCTGGACATGTGCAGTTTCCATTGTTCTGCATAGTTCCCCTCCACTTCCTCTTACTCTTTGCTCATTCAGATACTTCTCATGCATCCAGTTGCTTCAGGGAAATTGATCTTGCCTGTCTTTCAGTAGTCCCTCTCATCATCCATGTAGACAACTCTGTAGCTGTATTTCTCTTTCACCATTTCCTATCTATCTGAGTCAAATGTTTTCTGTGTGGTTATCTCTTGTGGATGGTACACCTCAATGGAGGCAACCTGGATATGGCTCACTGCTGCGGAACATTTTTTCTTTTTTTTTTAACATGTGTTTCTTTGCTGTATTTTTTGTTAAGTACTAATAACAAAGACATACCAATAAATAAGAAGAAAAATATGTTTGCCTCTATTTTTCTCAGTAAGGAGACAGGAGCTGTTGCAAAGGAGATGTAACATTCACCTGCAGAGACTTCAGTGGAGAAGTCTGGTGTAAGGAAAATAATGCAGTTCATGGTGACTGATGAGAGAAGTGGTGGGGATGGAGAGGTGAGCGGCAAGCTTGTCCATATATACAGAGAACTGCTTTTTCTACCTGTCCAGACCTCCTTAGGAGACACTTTGGATCCATGTAAAATGGTGAATGCTGTTAAGTGAAATAAGCTTACATATAGAAAATGTTTTTTTTTTTTTTTTTTAAGTGCTCATTGAAAACTTCCTCTTTAACTGCAGAATTGAAATCTCACTAATTAGCTGTACAAGTCTGAAAAGTTGGATGAAAATGGCTGAACTGTAATGAGCCCCATGCTGTATTTGGTGCTGAGTCCCTACACCTCAGGTAGTGAGAGGAGAATAATGTAACTGCAGGAGAAGTTCAAGTCAGAAGGAAACTTTGAATTGTCTGGGAGTATTAATGGGCCCCAGTGAGGGTCATTGCTGAGAAAGCCTCCCCATGGACTTGTTACAGCAGACAATGGGAGGCCATGATTGCAGGTAGGCTATGGCACTGGGCAGGAGACTCAGATGCTGAGTAAAGGCCTTGGTTTGCTTGGTGAAGCACAAAGGCCAAGCCCTGGTCCCCAGCCCCTGAGATAGGATGTCCTGTCCCTCACCCATGGCTCAGAGCTCTTCCTGGGACAGTGAGATGTGGGGTGTGTGATGCTGTGTGAAGGACAATGCTATGACACCTCTTGGAGTCTCCACTGGGTTGCAAGGAGGCAACAAGGCCCCAGTGTCTTGAGCACAGCATGTCTTCTCATGAGCCTCAGTAACAAAGTGCCATAGCCAAGGGGACAAAGACCTTGGCTCTGTTGGTGCCTTCCAGACTTACCAGTGCTCTTGGTCTTCTCCAGCACAGGCTGTCTTGTGCTGCCTATTTCTGTTGCCTTTTCCCTGCAGGCTGTAGGCACCCACCTTGCTTCTCCACCTGTCTCTCACCCTGACATTTCCTGACTTTCACTGCTGTCTGCCCACCCTCCCTTGGCTGTTCCTTGAAGCACCATGGCATGGGCTGGCCACAGACTCCTTCTGGGTGACCTCTGGCACCATAGCACTACTCTTTCAGTGACATGTTCTCCTCCTCATGCCCAGTCTTCACCTTCCAAGCAGCTCTGTGTGGCAGTTTGGACTCTGCTGTTTCCCACCACCAGAGACAGCTCCATCATCTTCAAAACACTTTTTTAGCACATGTCCTAAGACATCAGCCTTCTCGAGCCCTATGAGTTGACCAGACAAATGCAACCTCACCAGAATCTTCCAGGTCTGCTGCTGGCCTTCCAGCTTCTCAGGCTGACGTGACCAAGTTTGTGCCTGTTGCTGTGCCACCAGGTGCCAAGGCAGAAGGGACTTGAAAACCCGCACCCAGAGCCTCTTTCTCCATTGGGCCTATCGGGCTCTCAGACAGAGGACATCTCACAATCAGTGTGCCAAGGAGGTGCCTTCTGCTGCCTTATGAGGGATGCTGGCAGGTGTAAGCTGAAAAGCACAGATGTCAGCCAGGAAGCAAAGGCTCACACATCAGCTGCTTCACGAAGAAGCCACCTCAAAGGCCCTGTCCTCAGCCATGTTACTGCTGCCGGCCTGTCAGCTCCAGAGTCAGAGGTGACCGGATACTTCCTACTGGATTTGAAGTTTCTGAGGCACAACAGACCTCCACATAATGTACCCACTTATCCACCTGGTTGTGGGTCAGGACCTGACCTGAGAAAAAAGTAAGGTTTTAAATGAAATTCATCAAGTAAATTTTCTACCACTCCTTCAAATATGGAAACCATCATCACAGAACCTACTGTGTTCATAGTAGCACGTAGTGTATCTCTACATCTGCCTCTCCCTCTTTTCTTCTTCCTCTACCTTTCAGAACTTCAGAGGATACTCTAGTCCGCCTCAGTGAAATGCCCATAAAATGTTCAATGTATTCATTTAGTTCATGAATTGGGTTCTGTCTGTTCTTGTGGCCCCACAGGACAGAGGACATATGTTACATGGAGTGACAGGGCACCTATGCCAGCTCAGGTCAGGTCACTGTTGCACTTGCACTGCTTCTTCTGAGGCTTGTCTGCCAGTGGTTCGAGTGGTATGTCCTACAGAATATGGCTGTGTGGTGCTTATCTACCTTCTGGGTTAAATCACAGCACAGACCAGGCCACAGAATGTGACACTACAATGAATTCCTCCCCTCAGCCCTGCTCCAGCCTGGGCTCATCTACCAGCCACAGTCCCTTAGAGTTGTTTCTGTTCCAATACATCCTCATCAATGAGCCACAGTCCCTACTAGCTCTACCTACTATGTCAGAGGTGTACCTGCTCTAGTGAGGCCTTTTCCATTCTAGAAGGACAATGTGGAGTTCAGGGCTGCAATGTAGAGAATCAGTGCAGAGACAATT
>MU014264.1:149855-171237 GCA_011075105.1 Heteronetta atricapilla
ACAAAAATGGGATTGCTGAACCCATAGAGGAGGGGAAAGAAAGAGACACTGTCTACCTGCACTTTATCAAAGCTGTTGACATTGTCTCCTAAAGACTTCTTATAGCCTGATGGGTGCTATGTGGACTTAACAATTGAATGAGGCTGTGGGTGGGAAGTGTGCTGCACTATCAGGCCCCGATCTCTTCCGCGTTGCAAAGTTCTCCTCGCAGCAAGTTCTTAGCACCATCCCTCAGTGATGAGCGCTTAAGCCAACACTGTTGAATATCTTTAGTAACTCTCTGAATTACAGGATGGAGCACACTTTCAGATCCTTTCTGGATGCTGCCAAGCTCAGAGGGCCCTTTAGCTACCTCATCTCATTTAGTGTGCCTGGAGCGGGACAGTTGAAGAGGATGCCATTCAGGGGTATCTTCCAACATGAGTTATTTTGAGATTCAATGACTCTTTCCATTGGAGAGCTCTCTGAAGACATAATAGGGAGAGGAGGAACAAAAGAGAGGCAGAGGTAGAGATACATCCCTCATAAGCATCCCTCATAAGGCAGCGGAAGGCAGCTCCTTGGCTCACTGATTGTGAGATGCCCTCTATCTGAGAGCCTGATAGGCCCCATACAGGCAAAGGCCTTGGATGCGGGTTTTCAAGTCCCTTCTGCCTGAGCACCTGCTGGCACAGCAACAGGCAAACAACTTGGTCACATCAACCTGAGAAGCTGGAAGGCCAGCAGCAGACCTGGAAGATTCTGGTGAGGTTGCATTTGTCTGGTCAACTCATAGGGCTCGAGAAGGCTGATGTCGTAGGACATGTGCTAAAAAAGTGTTTTGAGGATGATGGAGCTGTCTCTGGTGGTGGGAAACCGCAGAGTCAAAACTGCCACAAAGAGCTGCTTGGAAGGTGAAGACTGGGCATGAGGAGGAGAACGTGTCACTGAAAGAGTAGTGCTATGGTGCCAGAGGTCACCCAGAAGGAGTCTGTGGCCAGCCCATGCCATTGTGCTTCAAGGAACAGCCAAGGGAGGGTGGGCAGACAGCAGTGAAAGTCAGGAAATGTCAGGGTGAGAGACAGGTGGAGAAGCAAGGTGGGTGCCTACAGCCTGCAGGGAAAAGGCAACAGAAAGAGGGCAGCAAAAGACAGCCTGTGCTGGAGAATACATTTTCTATATGTAAGCTTATTTCACTTAGCAGCATTCACCATTTTACATGGATCCAAAGTGTCTCCTAAGGAGGTCTGGCTGGGTAGGAAAAGCAGTTCCCTGTGTGTATGTACAACGTTGCTGCTCACCTCTCCATCCCCACCACTTCTTTCATCAGCCACCATGAGCTGCATCACTTTTCCTTACACCAGACTTCTCCACTGAAGTCTGCAGGTGGATGTTACAGCTCCTTTGCACCAGCTCCTGTCTCCTTACTGAGAAAAATAGATGCAAACAGATTTCCTTGTTATTTATTGGTATGTCTTTGTTATTAGTACTAAATTATATTTTTTTACTAATATATACTATTTTTGTACTAATAAATTTGTTATTAGTACTAAATTATATTTTTTTACTAATATATACTATTTTTGTACTAATAACTTTGTTATTAGTACAAAAAATACAGCAAAGAAACACACATTAAAAAAAAATAATAATAAATAAAGATCAGCAACAGTGAGCCATATCCAGGTTGCCTCCATTGAGGTGTACCATCCACAAGGGATAATGTACAAAAAACATTTGACTCAAAGAGATAGGAAATGGTAAAAGAGAAATACAGCTACAGAGTTGTCTACATGGATGATGAGAGGGACTACTGAAAGACAGGCAAGATTAATTTCCCTGAAGTAACTGGATGCATGAGAAGTATCTGAATGACCAAAAAGCAAGAGCAGAGGGGAACTCTGCAGAACAATGGAAACTGAACATGTCCAGATAGTGGCTGGAAAGGTGATTCTGATATGGTCTATTTAATCAGGCCAGCTGGAAATACCTGAAAGGCTAGTCCTGCCTGGCCAAACTCATCTCCTTCTATGACTGGTGACCTGCCTGGTGGATGAGAGAAAGCCTGTTGATGTAGTCTACCTAGCCTTCAGCAAGGCCTTTGAGACAGTCTCCAACAGTATTCTCCTGGTGAAACTGGCAGCCCATGGCTAGGACAGATACGATCTGTGCTGGGTTAAAAGCTGGCTGGACGACGGGGCCCAGAGAGTGGTGGTGAACAGAGTGAAGCCCAGCTGGTGACCAGTCACCAGTGGTGTTCCCCAGGGGTCTGTGATGTGGCCCATCCTCTTTAATATCTTTCTTGAAGATTTGAATGAAGGAATTGAGTAAACCCTCAGTAAGTTTGCAGTTGATACCGAGTTGGGGTGGAAGTTTTGATCAGGAAGGTGCTGCAGGGGGACCTGGACAGGTTGGATAGATGGGCAGAGGCCAATGGGAAGAGGTTCACCATGGCTAAGTATGGAGTTATGTTTTAATGAGAAGGGGCATGATTTAATTACAGTGAGCAACTCAGGCCTTGAAGGATTGTGAAGATAATGTAGACCCAGGGCTGATAACCTTGAGTGATGTTACAACTAAAATATGCGGAACTATGTTCAGGAGGAGAGACGACACCGTTGTACCAATTATATTAGTGCTAGAGACATGTGCATAGAGAAGCTAGACCAATTATAAGTTGTTGTCTGCGCATGCTGTAGGGGTAGCATATATATACCTTGCTAGAACATTCATTAAAGGAGAACGATTATACTCGCATCAAGATTGCGTCATTACTCCGGGTCACTCCCATTCCAACAGCTAAGTGCCATGTCTTGCACTTTGACCACAACAACCCCATGCAATGCTACAGGCTTGGAGCAGAGTGGCTGGAAAGCTGTGTAGAGGAAAGGGATCTGGGGGTGTTGACTGATACTTGCCTGAACAGGAGCTGACAGTGTGCCTGGGTGGCCAAGAAGGCCAGTGTCATCTTGGCTTGTATCAGCAGTAGTGTAGCCAGCAGGACCCGGGAGGTGATGGTTCCTCTGCTCTGTTGAGGTTGCACCTTGTGTACTGTGTTCAGTTTTGGGCTCCTCAGTACAAGGACATTGAGGACCTGGAGCATGTCCAGAGAAGGGTTATGAAGCTGGTGAAGGTCCTGGAACATACGTCATATGAGGAGCAGCTGAGGGAACTGGCATTGTTTACTCTGGAGAAGAGGAGGCTTGGGGAGATCTTGTTGCTCTCTACAACTACCTGAAAGGAAGTTGTGGGGAGCTGAGGGTCAGCCTCTTCTCACAGATCACTAATGTTTGGGGACTGTTAGTGTTAGGTCAGAGGTTGGACTCAATGATCTTGAGGTCTCTTCCAACCTAGAAATTCTGTGTGATTCTGTGTGATTCTGTGTGAAAGAGAGAATGGCCTCAAGTTTCACCAGAGGGGTGAGAGTTAGGTTAGAAATTAGGAGAAATTTCTTCTCAGGAAGAGGGGTCAGGCATTGGGACGGGTTGCCCACAGAAGTGGTGGAGTCACCATCCCTGGGGGTGTTCAAGGAAAGGTTGGTCCTGGTTCTTATGGACATGGTTTAGTGGGTGACATTGACAGTAAGGTGATGGTTGAACCAGATGATCTTGGAGGTCTTTTCCAACCTTAATGATCTGGTGATTCTATGAGTCTATGATTCTGCAACTACAGGGGAAGATCAGTATTTTTTCTCCTGATGTAATAAACATCCTTAAATATGATCGTTTTGACTTCATGGCACACCTCAATTATTGTATTAGAAGTGTTCAATCATTTCAGCTGATTGCCGTGTGCTGATTAAAGTGAAATGTTTCAAATTCTTAAAAAAAAAAAAATGTAAGCAATCGTCAGGCTGACAGGAATAAAATGTCAATTTTCTGTTTTGCATGGAGCCCTGATGCCATAACCCCTGCCCTGCCCGGACTGTTCAGGCCACCCCTCAATCACAGAATCACAGAATCACGGAATTTCTAGGTTGGAAGAGACCTCAAGATCATCGCGTCCAACCTCTAACCTAACCCTAACAGTCCCCACTAAACCATATCACTAAGCTCTACATCTAAACGTCTTTTAAAGACTTCCAGGGATGGTGACTCCACCACCTCCCTGGGCAGCCTGTTCCAGTGCCTAACAAGTCTTTCGGTAAAGAAGTTCTTCCTAATATCTAACCTAAAACTCCCCTGGCGCAACTTAAGCCCATTCCCCCTCGTCCTGTCACCAGGCACATGGGAGAACAGACCAACCCCCACCTCGCTACAGCCTCCTTTGAGGTATCTGTAGAGAGCGATAAGGTCGCCCCTGAGCCTCCTCTTCTCCAGGCTGAACAAGCCCAGCTCCTTCAGCCGCTCCTCGTAGGACTTGTTCTCCAGGCCCCTCACCAGCTTCGTCGCCCTTCTCTGGACCCGCTCAAGCACCTCCACATCCTTCTTGCAGCGAGGGGCCCAAAACTGAACACAATACTCGAGGTGCGGCCTCACCAGAGCCAAGTACAGGGGGACGATCACCTCCCTAGCCCTGCTGGTCACACTGTTTCTGATACAAGCCAGGATGCTGTTGGCCTTCTTGGCCACCTGGGCACACTGCTGGCTCATATTCAGCCAACTGTCCACCATCACTCCCAGGTCCTTCTCTGCCTGGCAGCTCTCCAACCACTCATCTCCCAGCCTGTAGCTCTGCTTGGGGTTGTTGCGCCCCAGGTGCAGGACCCGGCACTTGGCCTTGTTGAACTTCATGTAGTTGACCTCAGCCCATCGGTGCAGCCTATCCAGATCCTCCTGCAGAGCCTTTCTACCCTCGAGCAGATCGACACACACACCTAACTTGGTGTCATCTGCAAACTTACTGAAGGTGCACTCAATGCCCTCGTCCAGATCATTGATGAAGATATTAAAGAGGATCGGCCCCAGCACCGAGCCCTGGGGGACGCCACTAGTGACTGGCCTCCAACTGGACTTGACTCCATTCACCACAACTCTTTGGGCCCGGCTATCCAGCCAGTTTCTAACCCAACGAAGCGTGCGCCAGTCCAAGCCAAGAGCAGCCAGTCCTGACACAGGAAATCTGTGACGTGTTGACCTTTCCTGCCTGTTAGAGGAAACCAGGGTGAAAAGATTCCATGAAATGCTCCGTCTTTGAATGTGTAAACTTGCTCCAATCATACCTGTGCTTTCTGCCTTTCTTGGTCGGTATATTCACATCTTTCTGTCTATATGGTGATATATATTTGTATAGCTACAGGTGAAACTAGAGCATATGTGCAAGTAAAGGTAAATGTGTATACAAAGTTACACTGTATGGATAACTGGGAGAGAGGCAGGCATCTGGCTGGGATTCTAGGATTTTACATCACCTGAACTATCAGGAAACCAACCCAGCAGTGCTGGGAGCTAGGGAGAGGGGAGAGGTGGGGGAAGGTCCTGGTGGCAGGCAGGCAGACACGGCGATGTCATCAAGTGCATCACAAACCCCATGGGACACAGGGGGCAGCTCAGGTAGGGGACAGTACTATCAAGCCACCATGGCTGGGCTACTGCTGCTGCTGAGGTCACCTCCTGACAACACTGTGATGGGCCAGGAGCAGGCAGACCTCAGGAGGCCATCAAGAGCTGCAGCTGTGGAAGCTGCAGGCAGATGCCAGGGCTCCTGGGGAGCCCCTGCCTTGAAGTGATTCCAACTGGACCTGGAGTGGAAGCCTGTGTGACAAGACATGAGAAAGTGTTGCATGTGACAGAGCACAGAATGAGAAGGGGGAGAACACAGGCAAAGCTGTGAGGGCATCTCACATGCCCTTGGTGGGCAGAGATGTGCGCAGTGGCCATATGGCCATTCCAGCAGGGCACAGCTTCCCCTGAACTCTCCCACCTCCCTTCTTTCTGCCTCACATTGGGTTGGCCCCACACCAATGCCCACCACAGGGTACTGCAGGGCTCTGGGCACTGCCACCACAGCCACAGAAGGGCACAAAAGCTCCTGGGTGCACAGAGGGCTCAGTCCCACAGATGGGACATCTGTGGCACCAGCATACAGGGGTCCGTGTTCCCCGCTGTGTTCCCTGATCTCCTCTGCAGCACATCCTCAGAGGCCTGCAGCCCCTCCATGCCATCCCTGGGGATACTCAGAGAGCTCCTGCTGCCCCGGGGCCAAGGCAGCCTGCCCTGAGCTGCTCAAGACAGAAAGGAGTTTGCTGGTACCATTACTTCCTGATCAACCGAGAGTGGGTCCCAGACAAATAAGTTGTTGTCGTTTGATTTATTTTTTTAAATACACAGAGAGTCTGGCTTCTTATTAAAACAAGATCTTAGGGTCACACTGGATAGATGGATACTGTAGTAAAAAGGGATGGATAAGGACACTTCTTTTTGGAGAACAATACCTTAAGAGTACAACTGAAAAGGAAGGAAAAATGGAAAACAAACAAACCATGAACTCCAGAAGAAAAGCATTGGCCTATCATCCTCTCAGGACATACACTGGGAGTCATATGCAGAATGATGGAGGCAGTTTATGGCTGCTGAAAAACATCCACATAGTTTCTGCAGAGCAACCTTGAGCTCCCGGTTCCTCATGCTGTAGATGATGGGGTTCACTGCTGGAGGAAACACTGAGTACAGACCTGACACCAGCAAGTCCAGGGATGGGGAGGAGATGGAGCTGGGCTTGAGGCCAGCAACCATGGCAGTGCTGACAAACAGGGAGACTACAGCCAGGTGAGGGAGGCACGTGGAAAAGGCTTTGTGCCGCCCCTGCTCAGAGGGCATCCTCAGCACTGCCCTGAAGATCTGCACATAGGAGAGCACAATGAAAACAAAACAACCAAAGACTACACAGACACTAACCACAAGTACCCCAATTACCCTGAGGTAGGCCTCTGGGCAGGAGAGCTTGAGAATGTGGGGGATTGCCAGAGTGGGAGATGGTCCCGGAGTAACGATGCAACCTTGATGGGAGTATAATCGTTCTCCATTTAGTGCAAGGTCTAACAAAGTATATATAGGCTACTAACAACAGCACACGCTGACAACAACTTATGATTGATCTAACTTCTCTGTACACGCATCTCTAGCACTAATATAATTGGTACAACAGTGTTGTTCATGCAGAGTAATGTTATCTCTCCACCTGCACATAGTTCCACATATTCTAGTCATAACATCATTTAAGGTTATCAGCCCTGGGCCTACATTATCTTTACGGTCCTTCAAAGCCTGAGTTTCTCATAATAATTATATCATGCCCTTTCTCACTTAAACATAGCTCCACAATTCCCCCTTCTTGTTTTTGAGCAACCCAGGCTTGGTCTACTACCTTTAACACTGCAGACATTGCAATAAGCAAGGCACAATAAGCAACAGGGTAAGAATAGAACAATGCTCTGCAGCGATGCTGCTTCTCACTCACACGGCACAATCACACAATCATGCAAAGAGGCCTCTTGCACTTTTCATTCATACAGTATCACTTAAAATAATTTGTCCATGGCTTCAGGAGGTCCTTGTGTACTCCTGTGGTGAGTGGCTAAGAGTGGAGACCTCTCCGAGGAAAATGCTCGGGGTGCACCTAGGGGCGTCCATTCCACAGTTGATCCCACAGCCAAGCAGAGCGGCTTCTGGCGCAAGGAATGATGCTGTTATAGTTTTGCATAATTACACCAAAGAGATGCATTGCGATAAGGAGCGAGTGTGGCATTGACAATTTGTTTCATGGTTTGGTTTTTGCCCATGTAATTGAACATTACACATGGTGTGGTTGTTACACTTCCCAGAATATCTAATTCCTGTGGCTCTAGGGGCACTCACAGCAAGTAGACAGTCCAGTCTTTGTTATCTGCCAGGATCCCCACCAGACATGTCATAAATGGGTCATTAGCACTAGTCAGGGACAGGCACATCGCTTCTTGTCCTGTCTTGTTGGCGAGGGTGACCCAGATGTTGCGGCATGGTTGGATGGAGACCCAGGGCTGGCAATAACCGATGACAGCGGTGATTGTGAGGAGGAGGCCAACCATGGCCTTACCCCCTTGCTGGTACCTATCTTGGTCTATGACCTGTGGAGACACAAGCATACCCTCGACCCCAAGTTAGCAGAGGCTGGGGTCCCTCCCAGAGACCTGTATTTAAATTTTTTACCATCACTAAGGCCTGTTCTGATTGTGGCACCCGTGACAGTGCGGAATTCATACTTTTGTAATGTTTTACTATGGGTGGTACCTCTTTGTGAGAAAAGGGTAATGCTAGGTGATTCATTACATAAAGTGCCTTTCCCAACCTGTTCTGTGGTGTTTCCTAGGTGTCTCCACCTTTTTGTTTATTTAGCAGTGTTTTCAAGGTGCAATGTGTTAGTGGGGCTCTGCATGTGAATAACACAATACAGGTACACTTGCTGCTCTACCAAAAATAACAGCTTTTTAAATTTTTGAAAGAGGTTTTCCTTTGGGATATGTCTCAAATGTGCCCTCTCAATGCACTGAGCAACACCTATAGCATATTGCGAGTCCAATACAGTATTCAAAGGTACTAGTTTTTTTTTATTTTTTTTTCTTTTGTCTTTTCTTTTTTCTTTTTTTCTATTTTTTTTCTTTTTCCCCCCCCCCTTTTTTTTTTTCTTTTCCCTTTTTTCTTTTTTTTTTTTTTTTCCCTTTTTCTTCTTTCCCCTCCCCCCCTTTTATTTTTTTTTTGAGTAAAAACCATAAGAAGTCGTCATGGAGTTATCTGGGGTAGGAAGTTTGAAGAAACCAATCTTTCAGCAGTATCAGACAATAAATGGCACAGAAACTATAGTAATGCTGATTCGTACTAGAGCAAGCAATTTTGAATAGCATATGCCAACCCAAATGTACCTGTACCAGCAACCCGTTTAGATTGCAGCAATGACTTACTGAAACGGTTTGAAGAGAACTGCAGTCATGTCCACACCACTTGATACAGCCAGGTAGAAGATTCCTAGAGATACTAATGAAATTTCAACATGGAATGAAACCCCTACAGCACCATATTCTTTGAAAACTTTTTTCAGCTGCTGGGATTTGAGTTTCTTGTGTTCACTGCTGAGGTCTGTGGCTGGCTTTTCAGTGGATCCACCCACATCCTTGGCCGAGCTGCCGGCGGCAGCACCTGCAGAGGGGGTGGCGTGATGAGGGGGGGCCGGCCCGGGGGACTGGGAAGGGGGGAGCCGAGGGCTGGGCAGGGCGAGCGGCCAGCGGGGCTGCGCCGCCTGCACCACCGGGCTGCACTGTGCGCTCAGCTTGTGGGGGGGTAGGAGGACCCGAGGGCAGAGATCGGCAGGCCTCTCCTTCCCCACCTGTGGGCTGTGCAGGACATCCCCCCTGGGCATCCTGGGGTGTTGCTTCCGCAAGCGGCTCAGATCTTTGCTTTGGCCTGGCCCCGGCAACTTCCGCTTTTTCCACGCTCGATGGTGGGTCCAGCAGGACTCCGCATAACGTGGGGGCGGCCCGTTACCTGGCCCTTCACCGTCAGTGCGCGATAGGAGTTCGGAGACCGTCGAGCATGGAACCCCGGTCATTCCTTTAACCGCAGGGAGCCCAAAGATACGCGCAAGAGTCCTGGGTTTTCTTTCAAAGCCCCCAGAGTTTATAGGGGCCATCCCCGGGATTAGCATTTGAGCAGCAGCACAGGCTACTTCCCTTTCTGCCATCATGGTTTTTAACGTCTCTAATACTGTACACCACAACTCGTGGACAGTTTTCACCTCCTTTTCATCTTTTGAATCTCCCGTTATAGTCTTTTCCCACATGGTATTCCCAAATTCTTGCCATTCCGTAACAGAGAACAGCAGGGTCGTCTCTCTAAAATGTCCCCATCGTTGTCCTAACTTGATCAATTTGATCAATTTGCTTTCCCATTTTCTCGATACCACTCTTAGAGAGTATTCCAGCGAGCAACGTTGCTGCAGCTTCCACCTCCATGGCTGCGCTTTTCCCTGGGAGGCGAGGTCCGTGTCTGCCCTGACTATGCACACAGGCAGCACTCCTCCCAGCCGTTTAGTTTCCCGTTCCCTTCCTCTTGCTGCTTACCGCAGTCTCGGAGAACTCAGTCAAGCTGAACTATCTGGCGAACCATCCACTGCTACCAGATGTCAGAATGGGAGTGACCCGGAGTAATGACACAACCTCGATGCGAGTATAATCGTTCTCCTTTATTGCAAGTTCTAACAAAGAATATAAAGGCTACTAACTACAGCAAGCACCGACAACAACTTATGATTGGTCTAGCTTCTCTGTGCACACATCTCTAACATTAATATGATACGACGGTGTCGTTCACACGGAATGGTGTCATCTCCTGAACATAGTTCTGCATATTCTAGTGGTAACATCACTCAAGATTATCAGCCCTGGGCCTACATTATTTCTGCGGTCCTTCAAAACCTGAGTTGCTCATTGTAATTTAATCATGCCCCTTCTCTCTTAACCATGACTCCACACAACAGCATGTCCTCGCATGTAGTATCTCTCTGCTTCTTCCCTGGGCTTTCACATAACACAGAGATGCTATGGAAACAATTTCTATACTGCAGGTCAACTCACAGCTTGGACGGACGTCCCAAGGAGATAGCCAAGTGCCCTAATGACGGTGTCTCATTAAGGGAAAGTAAACTCATTTCCCAGCCTCACAGAATGCATTGCCCACAACCCCAGCCTGTTGCTCTCAGTCCCCCTGCACCACAGAAGGAAATGGGCAAGTGGCTGGAGAGATGCACCTCTGCTCTGCTGGAGCTGTGGCTGCAGAGGACATGCTTCATGCCTTGGACGCACAGCCATGAGGGCAGAGGCTTTTCTGGGTGGGAAATAAGGCAAAGGAACTTGCTTAAAGGAAAGTGTCAGCATTGTAGAGAATAATAGAGACTTTTCTGATGAGTTCTCCCTATGAGAACATTCCCAGTTTTACTTTCCTCTCACTCCCTGATCATATTTCTCCTGCCTGGAGTTTTTATAACTGGTGGGATGTTTCCATGTCCCATGTCTTTTCCCCATCTGTGTTCAAAGACCTCATACCAACCCCTTTACTCTTCAGAAACCAGCCTTTTTCCAGAGCACTGCCTAGGTGCATATCCATCTTTGCAAGTAGAAAACAGCCTGTCAGAAAGCCCTGATGGGTACAGCAAAGTTGACACTGAAGCTATCCATAAACAAAGGAGAGGCAGAACACAATTTATAAGCCTCTTCACATACCTACTGATCATCAAATTTACAGTTCAGGAAACTCAGAGATGTGTTTAACCTTCACAGTTCCTTTTCCATTTCTTCCTGCAACCTCGCCCTATCCTGTAAGTGCTGGAAAGAGAAGAGAAAGCAGACAGTACCTGCCCTGACTGTCCTCATGACAAATCCCCTGGGAAATGCTGTTGATGTGTTGTGGAGCTGTGAGCAGGCTGCCCAATGCAGCAGCCTCCCACCAGCAGCAGGACCCTGCCCTGCTGGGGAGGTTCCTTCCACCCACAGCTTCCCCCGCAGGGCCCTGGGCAGCTCCCCGGGCAGGCTGAGTGCTGAGCCTGGCAGGTAGCAGAGGCCCTGTCCCGGCATACAGCCCCTGGGGCACAGCAGGGACCCTGCTCTGCACCACAGCCCTGGCCACCCCTGCCTGCACCCACAGCTTCTCCTTCCTCCAGGAACTGTGGCTGCATTGCCCTCCAGCCAGAGACTTACCGGGGTCAGGGCTGGGAAGTGTTGTCCCCCAGTGAGCTCTGTGCATCCTGCCACTTCTGCCTGCCTTTGAGCACTCTGTCTGTGCAGGCAGTGCCCCCAGCCCTGCTGCGCTGTGCAGAGGAGCTGCTCCTGGGCAGAGCTGTGTCTCTGCAGCGCTGCCCGCTTGCCATAAGCTCCCCTTGGGCCCAGGAGCCCGGCCCAGCTCAGCAGCAGAGGCCCAGCCCAAGGCCTCCCTTGCTCTACCCCCCACCAGGCTCCCTTCATATGGCCCTGGGGCTGCAGGGGAACCTGCTGGGAAACAGCCTGAAGGAATCCCTGGGGTTCCCTCCCTCTCCTTGGCATGGACACTTCTTGACAGCAGAATCATTTCTCCTAGCAGAAATAAATAAATAAATAAAGTTTTCAGAATCTCCTAAGAATCTTCTTGCTTGTCCTGTTTTCAGAGATGACACAAAGTCAGGGACAAGGAAGTCATAGAACTATAGAGACATTATGATTGAAAAGACCTCCATCTTAGCCCAACCATACCCTGATCACCAGTATCTGCTTCCCTCCAGTGTGGCAACCCTACTACACTGCTTGATGTCACTGGAGAACTTGCTGAGGGTTCATTATGTTTGGAAACGTCCTCCAAGATCATCTGGTCCAGCCATCACCCTACTACCAGCGTCATGCACTAAGCCCTGTCCCTAAGCACCATGGCCAACCTTTCCTGACCACTTACTTTCTGTGAAGAAATATCTCCTAATTTCTAAACTAATCCTCCCCTGGCGCAACATGAGGCCATTCCCTCTAGTCCTATCACTAGTTATCTGCGAGAAGAGGCTGACCCCCAACTCCCCACACCTTCCTTTCAAGTAGTTTTGGAGAGCAATAAGGTCTCCCCTGAGCCTCCTCAACCCCAGACTAAACAACCCCAATTTCCTCATCCTCTCCTCATAAGATTTGTGTTCCAGGCCCTTTGCCAACATTCATGGTCCTTCTCTGGACATGCTCCAGGCCCTCAAGGTCCTTTTTGTACTGAAGGGCTCAAAACTGAGCACAGTACTTGAGGTGCAGCATCACCAGAGCAGAGTACAGGGGGATGATCACCTCCCTGGTCCTGCTGGCTACTCTATTCCTGATACAAGCCAGGATGCAATTGGCATTCTTGAGCACCTGGGCACACTGCCAGCTCATGTTCAGGCAAGCATCGGCCAACACCCCGATTCCTTTTCTCTGCACAACTTTCGAGCCACTCTGCCCCAGGTTAGTAGTGTTGCATGCAGTTATTGTGAGGAAAGGGCAGGACGTGGCACTTAGCCATGGTGAATCTCATCCCATTGGCCTCCACCCATAAATCCAACCTGTTCAGGTCCCTCTGCAGGGAATCATCTGTATGCTTGTGCTTCCGGAAATGGTTCAGCTGACTTAATCCAATGACCTCCAAGATCATCTGGTCCAACTGATCCCCAACAACACTGGACTCTTTCCAGGAGATCCCTGTCTTTTTTGTACCGGGGAGCCCAGAACTGGACACAGGACTCCAGGTGAGGCCTGACCAGGGCAGAGTAGAGGGGCAGGATCACCTCCCTTGGCCTGCTGGCCATGCTCCTTTTAATGCACGCCAGGATCCCATTGCCCCCCTTGGCTACCAGAGCATACTGCTGGCTCATGGTCAGCCTGTCATCCACCAGGACCCCCAGGTCCTTCTCCTCAGGGCTCCTCTCCAGCAGGTCATCCCCCAGCCTGTACTGATACATCTGGATGTTCCTTCTCAGGTGGAGGACTCTACACTTGCTCTTATTAAACCTCATTTGGTTTCTTCCTGCCCAGCTCTCCACCCTGTCCAGGTCTTGCTGAATGGCATCACGGCCTTCTGGCATGTCAGCCACTCCTCCCAGCTTTGTTTCATCAGTGTACTTGCTGAGGGCAGACACTATTCCCTCATCAAGGTTGTTGATAAAGACGTTGAACAAGACCGAACCTAGCACCAACCCCAGGAATACTGCTAGTCACAGGTCTCCAGACGGACTCTGCACCACCGATCACCACCCTCTGAGCTTGGCCAGTCAGCCGGTTCTCAACCCACCTTACTGTCCACTCCTCTATCCCACACTTTCTCAGCTTTGCTAGCAGGATGTCATGGGAGACAGTATCGAAAGCCTTGCTAAAGTCAAGGTAGATGACATCCACTGCTCTATCCCTCCCATCTACCTAGCTGGTGATGTCATCATAGAAGGCAATGAGGTTGGTCACACAAGACTTCCCCTTGGTGAATCCATGCTGACTACTCCTTATAACATTCTTCTCTTCCCATTGCTTGGAGACGGCATCCAGAACAAGCTGTTCCAACACTTTTCCAGGGACAGAGGTGAGACTGTTTGGCCTGTATTTTCCTGGATCCTCCTTCTTGCCCTTCTTGAAGACCAGAGTGACATAGGCTATCCTCCAGTCTTCAGGCATCTTCCCTGTTCTCCAGGACCTTTCAAAGATGATAGAGAGTGGTTTGGCGATCACCTCTGCCAACTCCCTTAGCACACGTGGATGCATCCCATCTGGACCCATGGATTTGTTTGCATTGAGCCCACTCAGATGCTCCTGAACCACTCTCTCGTCAACTGGGGGGAGCCCTCCATTTCCCAGACCCTTTGTCCTCCCACCTTCTCGGCATCTCCCATTACCAGGACAGCCCCCTCGTTCAGCAAGGGACCCACATTATCCCTACCCTTCCTTTTATTTTTTACATACTTAAAAATTAAAAATAAATATATATATATATATAAAAACTTTCTTATTATCTTTCATCCCTTGCAACTGTCATCTCTAGGTGAACTTTAGCCTTCCTTGTCGTGTCCCTGCAGGCCCTGACAACACTTCTATACTACTCCCAAGAGGACAGGTCCTTTTTCCACATTTCATAGACCTTCCTCTTCCTTTTGATCTTATCGATGAGATCCTTGCTCATCCATGCATGTTTCCTGCCCCCCTTCCCCCATTTCCTACTCTTAGGGATGCACCGATCCTGAGTTTGGAAGAAATGCTGTTTGTAGCCCATTTCTCACAAGCACCCTTGCCTTCTAGCAACCTAGCCCATGAGATACTCTCAAGCAGGTCCCAGAAGAGGTCAAAGTTGACTCTCCAAAAATTCAGGGTAGCAGTCCTGCTTTTAGCCTTACTTCTTTCACCAAGTTCCATCTTGAACTCCACCATCTCATGGTTGCTGCATCCCAATCTGCCCCCAACCTTCCTATCCCTAACAAGGCCATCCCTGTTGGTGAGAACAAGGTCCAGGAGCACCCCCTGCCTCATCGGCTCCTCCACCACCTGCGTCAGAAAATTGTCTTCAACACATTCTAGGAACCATTTGGACTGCGCATGACTGGCCGAGTTGCTTACCCAACAAATGTCTGGATAATTGAAGTCCCCCATAAGAGCCAGTGCCCGTGATCGTGAGGCTACTTCCAGCTGCTTGTAGAAGGCCTCATCGACCTCCTCCTCCTGATCTAGTGACCTGTAGTACACCCCCACAACAGTGTCCACCATACCAGCCCACCCCTTAATTCTCACCCACAAGCTCTCTACTTGTCCTTCACTCTCCCACAGGTGGAGCTGGGTACACTCTAATTGCTCCTCTCCAGACCAAGATATCCTAGTCTGTAGACCCTTGTCTGTGTCATGTCACACTGTATCTGAGCTGAGTAAGATGACTCAGATTCTCTTGGTGGCCATTTTCCTCGTAAGGCAGCTCTGTAGGAAGCTGGCCTGGTTCCTGGTGAGCAGGCAGCACTGCTCGTATGGCAACCCTTGTGGTGCCCAGGCCCTCCTCCTCCTGGGCACTGCTCACTCAGCAGGGTCCCAGTCTGCCCTGATGTGTGGGGTTCTTCTTCTGTTGCAGGACTAGGCTTTTCTCCTAAATGTCAAGAGGTTTCTATAGACAAAATCCTGCTGCTTCTCAAGGTTCCCTTGGACAGATGCTCCATTGTGTCAGCTGTTTATGTCTGTAGGCAGAGGGCTCACCCTGACTGTGCTGTCTCTACCAAGGTAGCATCATGAGGAGTTGCTGGATAGTTTGGACAATACAGGAGTAACCAGTTGAATGGAGTTGCAGCACAGACTCACAGAAGGCTAGAGCACGGAAGGCAACTTTTCTGTGCTTCCTTCTCATGCCTTCTGTCATTTTGTTTGCAGCTTTGTCCTTAATGTTGCAAGGCTTTGCAGGGACATCATCAGAAGGGCCAAAGCCCAACTGGAGATCAGTCTGGCTGTTACCATCAAAGACGATAAAAATGTTTTTACAAATATATGAGAACGGGAAGACTAAGGAGAATCTTCATCCTTTATTGGATGTGGAGGGAAATATTTTGAGAAGGGATGAGGAAAAGACTGCAGTATTTAATGCATTCTTTGCCTCAGTCTTTAGCAGCAAGACCGGTTGTTCCCTTGGTACTCAGCCCCCGAGCTGGTAGATAGGAACAGGGAGCTGACAAGGGGGTGACACTTTTCACAACTTCTTCACTCTCCCTTTCTCCTTCACCTCCCCTTTCTCTTCCAGGCTAGTTACAAGAGCTCTTCAAACCTTTGAATATCCTTGGGATGGTCAAAAACAGCATGTTCCTATTGTGATGTCTCCTGAATGTGTTTCAGCTTTTGTTTAAGGTTAAACAAGTACTTGAGAGTGCCATCCAGAAGTCTGCCCCAAGGCAGGAGATGTAGTAGGGGCTAGGAGTATGGGAGGATAGTGGCAGGCACCTAGAGCAGTGGGCACATCCAATGCTTTGGAACTTCACCTCTGAGCAAGTGCAGAATTGGTGAAATGCATGCAAAAGTGTTGTGAAAAGACACAAATTCCTGCAACATGCTGGAGCTTTTCCTATGTATAGAAGATACAGTCAATGCTACTCCAAGTCCAGTGACAGGCCCTCCTGCCACTCCAACCCCTGTGACAGGCCCTGCAGACACTCCAGCCCCTTTGATGGGCCCCATTGCTTGGCCAGAGAACCAACCTGTGCCACTATTATTTACAACTATAGGCAAGAATAAACAATGGATGTAAAATACATTTATTTTTTTTTCTTAGAAAGGAAAGAATCTCCTATGCAGTCAAGAAAGAAGGAAGATGAGGAATGCTTCAACAAAGTTGGGCCATCAAAGAAAGAGGGGAAAGAGGAAGAGATCAGAACGGCATCAGTAACCACAAGGCCCCTATTCCAGGGTGAGATATGAGATTTGTGAAAAAAATTCAGCCTTCATTTAGGTGATCACATTATCACTTCGCTGCTCCAGTGCTGGGAGAACAGGGCCAATAGCCTGGAATTTGAGGGTAGGGAAGCCAAGCAGCTGGGATCCCCCTCTAGGGAAGGGGTGATTGACAAAGGAATTGGCCCTACCTTTTACCATGGACTGCCCTGGAATGGGGGAAGCTCCTGAACACCTGCAATACCTTGGTGACATCATCATGTGGACCAACAGAGCAGAAGAACTATTTGAGAAAGGGATAGAAATAATACAAATCCTCCTAAAAGCTGGTTTTACCCTAAAACAAATGTCAAGGGACTGCAATACTTGATCCTGATGCAGGCTGGCTAGGGTCAGGGGGACTGTTACTGAGGACAGGATGGGTGGTCATTGGGTGGTGAGCAATTGCATTGTGCATCACTTGCTTTGTACACCTAATTATTACTGTTGTTATTGTTGTTATTATTATTATTAATCTCTTCCTTTTCTGTCCCTTTAAACTGTCTTTATCTCAACCCATGAGCATTACAGGTGTGGAGCTGCAGGGGCAGTGAGCTAACAGCTGTGTGGTGCTGAGCTGCCAGCTGGGTTAAACCACAACGTCATGTTTGACAACTGCACATCAATAGCACAAATCACACTTTAAAATCAGTCTCTCCCTTGTTCAGAGAGGAGCAGTCACTGATGACTTCAGTCTGCTTCAAACACTACACCCCAGGAGAGAGCCTGCTGCCTTCAGGAGCTGTCAGCCCTGAGGCTTTGGGGGTACCTCAGGGGAGTCCAGTGGCACAGAGCAAGCGATGCCATGGTCGAGTGCTGTGCTGCTGAGCTGGGCCAGGCTCCTGGGCCCAAGGGGAGCTCCTGGTAAGCAGGCAGTGCTGCAGAGAAACAGCTCTGCCCAGGAGCAGCTCCTCTGCACAGCACAGCAGGGCTGGGATCTCTGACCACAGGTGACACGGGGAGAGGAGAGAAGGAGAGAGGGGTTGGAGGCAGTGGGGAGCGCAACAACAGAGGGCAGCGTGTGGCAGGAGAGACCTGCAGACTCTTGACACCGTGAGTCTCTGGCAGCAGGGCAGTGCAGGTGTAGTTGACAAAGGGGTCTTCTACAGCTGGCACGTCCGATGGCTGATAGCTTCCGTCAGGATAGGTCTCACTCTACCTGTAGTGTGCACTAGAAGATGCTTTAGAGAATGGCATTTATGAGGGGGCATTTCAAGAGGAAGACCGAGGCTTGGTTAATCTGAAGAGGAAGGCTTTTTTTGGTTGTGTGCTTTCAGATTCCTGCAGAGGAGGGGAAGCAGGTTTCATGGCAATGGGTTTTCTGGATTGTAGGGGAGACTGAGATTCCTAGAGTACTGCACTGAGAGATCAGTATGGCAGTTATAAACACCATAAAGTCCCTTCAGGCACCCCAGCTTAAAGGCTGCACCAACATCATGTTTGTGGTCTCCTCAGGTTTTAACTGAGCTGATGTTTAGGAGCTGCAACCCCTGTGATGCCCATGGACAGGGCCCTGTACTCAGGAGTCCTCTGCAGGGCAGAGCTCAGCACACAGCTTATGGGATGGGGTCTGTGACCGTGGACAGGGAGGAGATGTGGGGACAGAGAACCCATTCCCAGCAGGGACATGGACAGGCAGCAGGAACATGGGCAGGTAGTGAGAGTGCCAGAAATGCTGTGCGAGGGAGGGGTCAGGCACCTCCCTGCCATCCCCTGTGGGGCAGGTGCCTTCCCTGGGACACCCTCTGCTCTCCTCTCCCACAAGCAGAGCCTCTGCCCTCAAGTCCCCAGTGTCCCCAGCAGGAGCTGCCTCCTCTGAAGGAAGAACAGCAGCAGAGGAGGGTCTGCTGAGTCTATGTCTGTCCTTCCCTGGCCTTGCCTCCCCTGGCAGCAGCCCAGTGCCATTCCTCCTGGCTTCTCCACCTGGCCAGGCTGCTGCTGTTCTGGTTTCCAGGACAGCTGGGGATGGGGGTTTCACATGCACATGGAGCGAGCCCTCGGTGTGTTTGGGGGAAGGTGAGTGCGGGGACAGGGTGAAGGGTCTGGGAGATGTGCATTTTGAGCATGGATTCAGCACTGCCCTGGTTCTTTTCAGGTGAACATATGAGTGTAATTATCCCACAGCTCATAGACATACCAGCAGAAGAGAGCAACCTTTATGGACAGACTGGCTGTCCCCTCTGAAAGAACATTCTGTACTAAAGGGACAGTCCATTTGTCTCTGTGGAGCCACAAGGTTTCACTTGTAGTGCAGCAGGAATAACAGTATACAGAAAAGAAATTCGTACAGCCCTGCTCTGCAGTTGGGTGAATTTGGAAAGGCAATGTCAATAATCACCTGATATGAGGAGTGAATTTTATCTGTGATCACCACATTCTGATTTCCTTATTATTATAGGTGAGGACTGACAACAACATTGCCTATTGTAGAGTATCTGACTCCCAGGGACACCCTCAGGAAGCATCAGTCACAACTCAAAAAAGGGACCTGCAAAACATATGATTAATACTCTAAAATTGAATTAGTTCTTATCAGATAATTCTGTTGTACTTCCTTACTGCATTTTTCCTCTGTGGTTAGGACCCCATGCCTAGAACTAGCAAATGCCCAACAGTAGCTCCATCACCAAGTTCCTCCTCCTGGCATTCGCAGACACGCAGGAGCTGCAGCTCCTGCACTTCGCACTCTTCCTGGGCATCTACCTGGCTGCCTTCCTGGGCAATGGCCTCATCCTCACAGCCATAGCCTGTGACCACCGCCTACACACCCCCATGTACTTCTTCCTCCTCAACCTCGCCCTCCTGGACCTGGGCTGCATCTCCACCACTCTCCCCAAAGCCATGGCCAATTCCCTCTGGGACACCAAGGACATCACCTATCAAGGATGTGCAGCTCAAGTCCTTTTTTTAGTCTTGTTCTTTGATGCAGAGTATTCCCTCATCACCATCATGGCCTACGACCGCTATGTTGCCATCTGCAAGCCCCTTCATTACGGGACCCTCCTGGGCAGCAGAGCTTGTGCCCAGATGGCAGCAGCTGCTTGGGGCAGTGGGGTTCTCACTGCTGTCCTGCACACTGCCAGTACATTTTCCCTGTCCCTCTGCCAAGGCAATGCTGTGGACCAATTCTTCTGTGAAATCCCCCAAATCCTCAAGCTCTCCTGCTCAGACTCAGACTACCACAGGGAACATGCAGTTATTGGTTTTAGCCTTTTTGTATTCTTTTGTTGTTTTGTTTTCATTATGGTGTCATATGTGCAGATCTTCAGAGTGGTGCTAAGGATGCCCTCTGTTCAGGGACGGCACAAAGCCTTTTCCACGTGCCTCCCTCACCTGGCTGTGGTCTCCCTCTTCCTCAGCACAATCATGTTTGCCCACCTAAAGCCCACCAGCATCTCCTCCCAATCCCTGGACCTGATGGTGTCATTTCTGTACTCGGTGGTGCCTCCAGCAGTGAACCCCCTCATCTACAGCATGAGGAACCAGGAGCTGAAGGATACAGTGAGAAAACTCTTTGAAAATTTTCCATATTAATAATGTCCATATATTCCTTAAAGGATTCCCACAATATCTCAGAAAAAACTTCTGTCAATACTTTTATTTTTATTTTTAAATTATTTTCTCAAATTAATGATTTTGGCTTTAATACTGTTTTTCTCATGTCCTGCCTGTCAATTCATTAGTTTATTCTAAATGAATCATCTTCTGTACCTATACAACCAGGCTTCCTGTGCAGATAAAGACAATAAAGATGCCATCAGAACTTCACTGGTCTATGGTCCAATCTATTCACACCTTCTCTAGAACTGGGGGAGCAGCCCCAGCACGCAGGAGGGGCTCAGGGCCAAGAGCCCAGATGCCACATGGAGGAGCAGCCTCGGTGGCCCTCGGTGCTGCCCCTCACTGCTCACTGGGCTCTGCCTCTCTGCTGCCTTTGGGTCTGGGCCGCTGCTTCCCTGGAGCCATGGCCATGGCCAGCAGCAGGACGTGGCCTTTTCACTACTGCTTTCTTTTTGCTTCCCCATTGTTTTCTTCTGTTCTTGTATTTGGGTAAGCCCTGAGGTCTTGTGTGCCTTGATTAGAGTCTTGCTGTCTCTACAGAGGTCTCCATGTGTCTGCAGGCAGCAGCAGGCAATGTGCAGCCCTGGGCCACAGCTGACTTCCCTGATACCACCACAGAAACATAAAGGGCTGCTCAGGGCAGACCCTGAAGCCTGGTTGCCTCTTCCAAAGCTGCTGTCAGGAATACAGCCAAGGGGTTGCTCCCTGCTCTTCTGTTTTCTGGGGTACTGTCCTGGTTTCAGTTAGGACAGAGTTATTTTTCCTCCTAGTAGCTGGTAGAGTGCTATGTTTTGGATTAGGATGAGAAGAGTGTTGATAACATGCTGATGTTTTAATTGCTGCAGAGCAGTGCTTATACTAAGCCAAGGACTTTTCAGCTCCTCACTCTGTCCTACCAGTGGGCAGGCTGGGGGCGCAGCAAGAGCTGGGAGGGGACAGCCCCAGGACAGCTGACCCAAACTG
>MU014265.1:0-15559 GCA_011075105.1 Heteronetta atricapilla
TTGGTTGTCATCCCACTCTAATATTATGCTTGACCTTTGTGTCAGATAGAACCTGTTGGCCTCAAGAGCCCAGGAAGACAATCAAGTCCAGCAGCAAACTCAGAACCACCCTCCTCTTCTTCACGTAATATCAAAGGATTCACGGTTGATACCAGGAGAACATTTCCAGTGCGTGTATCTGGTTTTGCTGAAGCACCTCTTAGGGAAAGACATGAGAGACCTTATGTTCCAAACGGGACTCAGCCATTTCTATGTAAAATTAAAGAACATTGCTTAGGAGTATCTTCCAGCTGTAAATGAAAGTTTCTTCAGTTGTGTCTGGACCCTGACTACAGTCTCGATGCAGTAGAGACTTCGCTGTGCCAGGGGAGAGGAGGAAGGTCTTGGTTCATTGGTGGCATGTTTGTGTAATTGTACGCGTGTTTCAGAACGCTATAAGCTCTCTTGGTGAGTTGATTTCCCTTGACTAAGTTCGATTCAAGGATGAGAAAGGAATGATTTGTCTTCTGGTGACTTGTACAGTAACTGGAACTAGACTGTGAGCTGGCAGAAGTAGATGAAGAAACTCCCATCTGTTGTCCAGTGCTGTTTTTAAGGGTTTAGTACTTTAAGTGCATTACTCAGTCATGACCGAGATGTTCAGCACCTGATGGGCTGAATCCCAAGGAGAACAGCTGTGTGTGCTTCCGACTGTTCAGAGGGAAAAGACATGGCCATCAGCTTGTTGGCTTCACAAATTTTGGATAACTGGGGCCAGCTGCATGAAGAAGCTTGTATTAACTTTTAGTTCAGAAGAAGTTAAGATGTTCTAGGTCTTTCAGGTATATTCATTTACAGAAGTAGCACATGATAGTATGAAAACAAAAAGCTTTTCAATGTCATGCTATAAATCTATACATATCTTCTAGTGCTTCAGTGATTTAGAGTATATTAAACAAGTTTTAGGCATAAAAACATTGTTGCTTTTTTTTTCTCTTAATCCAATTGGATTATTATTAGTTGAAGGTTTTGTGTTTTTTTGTTTTTTTTTGAGGCGTAGCTGATACTATAGTTCAGAATAGACACGTACCTTTCTTGATAGATCTACAAATCTTTAGTCACACTTTCCTCTATTTTTCAAATTGGCTGAACACTAGCTTAGTTTGGAGGCAAGTTGCCTGTCCAGACCTCAGAACAAGTTTCAGAATTGGCCAAATATAACATTTTATTCTCATGTAGTGTTTCTTTGAGAACTTTGCTGCTGTTGTCTTAGAAATGTGAACAGAAATACCTTTGACTAGTCATGTAAGTTTGAAGGTGAAGTGTGCCTGTACTGTCATATTGTCCCCATTGCTTCGTGTGGTTTTGTTGCCATCACAGATCTGAGGACCTTTCTGTAGTAATTCAGGTTTTGGAACTGAAAACAAGCTTCTATTTCTGGTTCTTTACAGATTCACTCGGTTTCTCCTCAGGAAACATGAAAATTTTTCTAAGAGTTGTTTTGCAACAATTAATTTGTATGGGAGACTCTTAACCTAACTTTCTTTGTTATTGCAGATCCTTTTTAGTCTATACAATGACTATGCTCTGTTAATTTAAAAGGGGATAATGTATGTGATCAAAACCAACTTCCAGTAACTCCCCCACTGATTCTGGCACTCATTTAGACCTTTCAAGACCTTTGTTAGTTGAAATTAAGTAACTTGCAACTATGGCTGAAATGTCAGTATTTAAACCAAATGAATTTCTTGCGGAAGATATGAAAGAGAACTTGGAGATCAGAGATGTGGTTCAACAGTCTTGTGTGAGTTTCTGTTCTCCCTTCATTCCCCGTGCTTGGACATAAAGTCAGCTGTGAAACTGCTGAGGACTGGGGAAGGTTTTGTTGGGCTACCATGCGAGAGGGAAAAGCTCTGGGGGTGGTTTTCAGCCATCAGAGGCAGGAGCAGCCTGGAATAAGAAGTCTGTGAGTGAAGCTGTCAATGTCTCCTTTGCTGAGCTCTAAATGCTGGGTTAAAGACAGTTCTTGTGATGTCTTTAAATGGAGACTTGTTAGACTGCTTATTTCCTGGGGATCATCCTCTTTTGAGTTGACTGATATCCACCCTCTTGTTCCTTTGTACCATTCCAAGTATAAATGTTGGTGCCAATTGGGGATTGTTTTGTTCTTGCCAGAGACTGAATCACAGAATCATAGGATGGTTTGAGCTGGAAGGGACCCACCTGAAGGACCATCCAGTTCCAAGTAGCCAGCAATGGGCAAGGACGTCTTCAACTAGATCGATTTCCCAAAGCCCATCTCACTTGGCCTTGATGATCTCCAGGGATGAGGCAGCCACAGCTTCTGTGGGCAACCTGGTCCAGTGCCTCGCCACCCTGATGGTGAAGAATTTCTTCCTTCTATCTAGTCTAAATCTTCTCTAACAGGTCCCCGTCTCTTTTATGGTGAGGGCCCCACAGCTGGGTGCTACAAGTAGGGTCTCATGAGAGTGGAGTGGTTGGTACAATCCCCTCCCTCGACCTGCTGCCACGCCTCTTGATGGTTGAGAATATTCTGATGCCCCAGAATAGGACTGGCCTTCTGGGCTGCAGGTGTTCACTGCAGGCTCATGTCAAGCTTCCCATCCACCAGTACACCCAAGTCCTTTTCTTCATCCAAGTCCAGTTCTCCATCCATTCATCTCCCAGCCTACGGTAATTTGGGGATTGTTCTAGCACAGGTGCAGCACTTGGTGCTGTTGAACTTCATGAGGTTCATATGGGCCTACTTCCCAAGCCTATCCAGGTCCATCTGGATGGCATCTCTTCTATTGTATCAGCTGCACCACTCAGCTTGGTGTCACCCACAAACTTGCAGAGCGTGTGTCATTAATGAAGATATTAAGCAGTTCTGGTCGCACTATGGACCCCTGAGGGACACCACTTACCACTGATCTCCTCCTGGATGTCCCTGAGCTGTTGACAGCAATTCTCTGGGTCGGGCCATCTAGCCAGTTCCTGATCGCTGAGTAGTCCGTCCACCAAATCCATCTTTCTCTAATGCAGAGACAAGGATATTTTGGGGGACCATTTCAGAGGCCTTGCAGAAGTCCAGGCAGATGACATCTGTTTCTTTTGCCTTGTCCACTGATGGAGTCACTCCATCAGAGGCAGTGACTAGGTAGGTCAGGCACGATTTACCCTTTATGAAGCCATGCTAGCTATCTTGAATCACCTCCCTGCCTTCCATATGCGCTGCCAAAGCTGCCAGGAGGATCCATGATCTTCCCAGTCACTGCCATTACCAGCAGGGAGTCCTGGGAGCTCCTGCCTCTGTGACCAGCATCACTTTAACATGAGTTGTCCTGAAATCAGTAATTCTTGTTAGAACCCTTCTCAGCAACTTGCTCTCCTTGGGGAAAGGTAAACCATAGGAGAGGATTTCTACAATTCTTGTCTGGCCAGTAATTTCCTGGTGATCTTATGTCTCCCCCTGTCCTGAAACAGGAGAAACTACTTTCTGCGTACGACTGGAAAAGGCTTGTATGAAGCTGGCTGGTGTGCATTGTATTTTGGGGAATGCTTGCTGTAGGCTTCAAGGTGTTGGGACAGTGGATTCTTTTTTTTGTGGAATAGCTGCAACCTTTGACGTGTTTTATTTTTTTGTATTTCATCTTTATTTGGGATCTGTAGTAATAGAAATACTTATTGTACTTAAGGTATCTGTGCAAGGCGTGGTGTAGAATGGATGTAATTTTTAGCACCGCTCCTCCACTGCAGTTCCAGCTTTTGAAACACGGTGAAGTTCTTTCAGGCTAGTATGTTGTCCTGGTGTTGACTGGGATAGAAGTAATTTTCTTCCTACTTGCTGGTATGGACTGAGGAAGAGAATGCTGCTACCACAGTGCTACTTGAGCTGTTGCAGAGCAGTGCTTGCACAGAGCCAAAGAGCTTTCCTTCAGCTTCTGGTGCTGCCCTGCCAGCAAGAAGTGCCCCAGGAGCTGGGAGGGGACACGGCCAGGCCAGGTGTCACAGGCTGGCCAAAGAGATGCCCATGTGGCATCATGGTCAGCAATAAAAGCTGGGGAAAAGGAGGAGGAAGGGAGAAATACCAGGAGTGATGGTGTTTGTTTGCCCACCATAATTTTGGGCATAATTGTGGTGGTTTTACCCAGCTGTGCAGCTGAGCTCCACCTCAACCACTCTCTTCCTCCCATCCTCAAAGGAAAAGGGAAGAAATATGATGGAAAGGGCTCAAGGGTTGAGCTGAGGGCAGGGAGATAACATTTTTTGTCGCAGAAAAATGACACGGCATAGGGAGATACATGAAATCCAGGTTTCATTGCCTGTTATTAGCAGTGAGAAACAAACATAAAAAAAAACCAGAAAACTAAAGATACCTTCCCCTCCACACAGATGTTCTCTTCCATCTGCTCCCCTGGAGCAGTGCAGTGGAGCAGGGAATGGGGGGCTTCAGTCAGCCCATAACACTTCACCTCCACCACTCCCTCATGGTCACTCTCTGCCCTGCTCCCCGTGGGGTCCCTCCCCCGGGATGCTGTCCTTCCCCGACTGAGCCTGCAGGGGCTGCCCACAGGCAGCAGCTCGTCAAGAGCTGCTCCCACATGGCTCCGTCCCATGGGGCCCATCCATCCCCCAGGAGCAAAGTGCTCCAGCACGGGTCCCCCACGGGCTGCTGGCAGCTCCCCCCAGACCCCTGCTCCTGTGTGGGCTCCTCTCCATGGGCTGCAGCACCTGGTGGCCAAGGGGATCCTGGCGTGCATTAAAAGGAGGGTGGCCAGCAGGTGAAGGGAGGTGATCCTCCCCCTCTCCTCTGCCCTGGTCAGGCGTCAGCTGGAGTACTGTGTCCAGTTCTGGGCTCCCCAGTACAAAAAAGACAGGGATCTCCTGGAGAGAGTCCAGCGGAGGGGCAAAAAGGTGATACGGCGCCTGGAGCATCTCCCGTATGAGAAAAGGCTGAGAGACCTGGGCCTGTTCAGCCTGGAGAAAAGAAGACTGAGGGGGGATCTTACCAGTGTTTGCGAGTGTCTTAAGTGTGGGTGACACAGGGATTTGGCCAACCTCTTTTCAGTGGTTGGTGGGGACAGGACAAGGGGCAATGCCCACAAAATGGAGCATAGCAAGTTGTGCACCAACGTGGGAAAAAACTTCACGGTGAGGGTGACAGAGCACTGGAACAGGCTACCCGGGGAGGTTGTAGAGTCTCCTCTGGAGTTATTCAAGGCCTATCTGGATGCCTACGTGGGAAACCTGCTGTATGGAACCTGCTTTGGCAGAGGGTTGGACCCGATGGCTTCTCGAGGTCCCTTCCAAGCCCTACAGTTCTGGGATTCAGTGAAACCAACATGGGTACGGACAGCAGCAATGTCTGCACTGTCAATAATACAGAGACCCTTTCAATAACATGTCTTTATTTTCAGATTTTACGCTGCCAGCCTTGGGGTGCCCGCCTAGTGCCGCCGTCGGGGCGGCCTCTTGCGGGGCTGGGGAGAGTCCTGGAGGCTGCTGCTGGCCCTCCTCTTTGGGGCGCGCCGGTGCCCCCCAGGCAAGCAGTCCCTGCCCTGGGCAGAGGGACCTGCTGCCGCCTGCCCTGGCTCCTCGGGTGCCTGCTCCTCTTCTGCGGTGGCAGGGGCACGAGTCCCCCCTGCAGAGGTGGCGTGGCTGTGGGTGGTGGCGGGGCCGTCCTCCTGGCCCCCTGCAGCACGGGCATCCTGGTGGTCACGCTGCCGCCGGATCTCTGTGCTGCACAGCTCCACAGCGGCAGTGATGAGCCGCACCACGAAAGGCAGGGTCCGGGTCTTGAGGCAAGGCTGCAGCGCCCGCACCAAGCCCTCCTCGTCGAGCCCGTAGACGCACAGGTAGCCGATCACCGTGCTCAGGCCTGCAGCCACCTCCCACCACTCGGAGCCGGAGATGGTCTCCAGCTCGTGCTGCAGCCACGCAAGCAGGGGCTCGACGTTTTCTGGGTGCTCCTGGAAGAAGGCTGCCCAGACCTCGGGCAGGAAGCTGAGCTCAGGAGCCCTGGGCACTGGCTCCACTGCCTCCTCCTCGTCCAGCTGGTCCTCAGGCAAGGGCTGTGCGGGCTCTGGGACAGCGCACTCCAGGAAATCGTCGGCCGACCTCACCGAGTACTTGATGGTTCTGATTGCCTCCCTGCAGAAGGGGCACCTTGGATTTTTCCTTGCCCACCGCAGGGCACAGCCGTAGCACAGCTGGTGGAGACAGGGGGTCACGTAGGCGACATCGTCCCGCCTCTCCCCACAGGCTGGGCAGGTCCAGTCCGATGGCACATCCATAGCCGCCGGTCTCTCCAGTGGGCTGGGGAGAGCTGAGGTGAAGAAGCTGCTCCCCTGCCCCGGCGCTGCAGCTGCCAAAGGCTGTCTGAATCTGCACGAGGGAGAGAGGCCAAGGTCACTCACTGTGCCAGGGTGAGCAGAGGCAATGCCTCCCCAGCACCTCAGCAGGAACCCCCCCGACCCCACGGTTGGGCTGTCCCATGCCCCCCACCGACTGCTCCAGGGCACGTGTCCCCGCACAGCTCATCTGTGCTGCTGCGAGCGCCCCGCGGAGCCCCGGCTGCCTGAGCCAGGCAGGGCCGGGGAAACACGGGCAATGACTGTGGGGACGGGCACTGAGAAGAGCTGCCGGCGGCCCCACAGCACGGCTCCTCCAAATCCTCCCTCGGTGCTCCAAGCCTCGCACACGCTCAGCAGGAGTCCAGCCACTAGCTAGGCTGACGGGGCCTCTGCTGGCACCCCAAGATAAGCAGCGAGGGCTGCGAGGTCCCAGCCCATTGCTCAGTGATGTCAGCATGGGCCATCTGCCCCAACAGGGCCTGTAGCACTTTGCCCAGATTTACAGGGACGGTTGGGTTGGGGTTTTGATGTGTCTTTTTTCTTTAATCTTTATCACCTTGATTTGCCATTAAGTGGGTTGCAAATTGGTTGAACAAGCATGCTAAGAGAGTGGGGATCATAGAATCCCAGAAGCATAGAATATCCCGAGTTGGAAGGGACCCGTAAGGAGCATCGAGTCCAACTCCTGGCACCGCACAGGTCTACCCAAAATTTTAGCCCGTGTGACTAAGTGCACAGTCCAGTCGCTTCTTAAATCCAGACAGGCTTGGTGCAGTGGCTACTTCACTGGGAGCCTGTTCCAACATGCGACCACGCTCTCGGTGAAGAACCTCTTCCTGATGTCCAGCCTAACCCTCCCCTGCCTCAGCTTCACACTGTTCCCGCGGGTCCTATCACTGGTGGTCACAGAGAACAGGTCAGCGCCAGGACATCTCTTTGGAGGCCAGTAACTGGTAGCGACATAGAAATGAAAGGAATGGTTGATCCTCCAGAAGGCTGTTTTATCATCTCCCTGCCTCTGTTCCACATGGGGTGCCGTCCTTCCTGAACTGAGCCTGCAGGGGCTGCCCACAGGCAGCAGCTCTTCAGCAACTGCTCCCCCATGGCTCCATCCCACGGGGTCCATCCATCCCCCACGGGCAGGTGGCAGCTCCCCCCTGCACTGCCCTTGGGGACTGCAGGGCTGGTTCTCACTCCTCTCTCCCAGCAGCTGTTGTGCAGGGTTTTTTTGTTTGTTTGTTTTTGGTTTTTGTTCTTTCCCCTTTCTTACCTCTGCTCTCCCAGAGGCCTAACCAGCATTGCTCCCTGGCTCGGCTCTGGCCAGCCGTGGGTCCATTTGTAGCCAGACGACACTGGCCTTTATCTGCCATGGGGCAGCTTTTGGATTCTTCTCACAGAGGCCATCCCTGCAGCTCCCCACTACCAAAACCTTGCCACGGAACCCCACTCCAGCAGTATATAGGCTCCCAAACAACAGGAAACTTCAGCTGAGGTACACAGGCTAGATCTTATGGCAACCAACTATTGCCGGGGCAAAACAGACAGGCCTGCATTCTGAGGTATAGAAAAGACCTTACTTTTGATTTTTTTTTAATTTTATTTATTTAGTTATTATGAAGGAGAGACCAAAGTGAAGCAAACCTAAAAGCACCTGAAGATAAACATTTTTGCAAAAATACCTGGGTTAAAGATGGCACAGCGTGAGGATAACATGTCCAGTTCTGGGCTCCCCAGTACAAGAGCGCTACTGGAGCGAGTTCAGAGGAGGGCCACTAAGATGCTGAGAGTACTGGAGCACCTGTCATGCCAGGACAGGCTGAAAGAACTGGGCCTGTTTAGCCTGCAAAAGAGAAGACTGAGGGGAGACCTCATTAATATCTAATTAATATAAATATTTGAGGGAAGGCTGTCGAGAGGCTGGAGCCGGTCTCTTTTCAGTCGTGCCTAGTGACAGGATGAGAGGCAACTGGCACAAACTGAAGCACAGGAGGTTCCGGCTCGATATGAGGGGGCACTTCTTTCCTGTGATGGTGACAGAGCACTGGAACAGGCTGCCCAGAGAGGCTGTGGAGTCTCCTCTGGAGCTATTCAGAACCCACCTGGATGCCATCCTGCACAACGTGCTCTAGGTGCTCCTGCTCGGCAGGGTGGTTGGACTAGATGATCTTCAAAGGTCCCTTCCAGCCTGCCCATTCTGCGGTTCTGTGATAAGCCTGACTTTTATTATGTACACATGGCATCTACCATATCAAATCAAGTTTTTCAACATGGCAGATGTTATTTTGCATGTTGCTTTTGGCTACTTTTCCATGCCACAGTTTTTAATGACCAAAATCATCTCCAAAATATGCTTGCAGTGCACATTTATTTAGCTCACATGTCCTCCTTTACTTCAAATAATTTCTTTCCTCCTCTTTGTATTTTAAAGTGGCAAGTAGTGTTTAGTATGATATCCTTATGATAAATGAAACAATTTAAAATAATTTCATACGTGTATTTTTTCAATTTGCTTCTACACAGTTCCCATAAATTTTCAGAAATCTGTACTTTGCCTAGCTATTTGTAGCTTAGGAGAATGCTTAAAAGCAAAGAATTTCAGGAGAAATATATTAAGATTTACTGAGGTAAAAGCAAAGCAAATAGTTGTAAGTCTACTAAAATTAACTCTACTGCAGATAAGCAGCTTTCAGGACATGTAGGTCTTGTTCTCAATGAAATTCTGATAAAAACATTCTTCCTCTCTCCTTGCAAAAACACATGGTTTTAAGTCCAAATAAAATCACTCTATTAAGTCAGTAAGCCCTTAGCTAAATGCCAAGATACTTGCAAGAGACAGGCTGCAGCAAAGAACACCTATGTGATATGTCCCTCATGCAAACATACAGACAAAGCAATCAAGAGACCACCATCCCATTGCATCCATGATTTCCTGGGATCTTACTGCAAGTAATACTGAAGAACAATCCATTTGAGTTGTACCGTTAATCTGAAGACCAAAAATATGGCTATTCCGTCTAATTATATTAGAGCTTCAGCTGAAATTAGGAATCCAAAGAGACCGTCTTCACATCACAGATTTGGTAATGTAAATTGGTAAGGTAACTGCACTACAGAAAGGAGGAACAGTAATGTATGCAAAGTCCCTTAAAATGCTTGGCACATCTGAAATATACAATAAAGATGATGTCACAGGAAGGAGTGTGCCAAACAAACTCTCACAATAAGAGAAGAGAGAATGGTTGGCTGTTTTATTTAAGAGGGGTGTTTTCTATGCAGTCATGTCATTGCTAGAAGGAAAAACAACTCCAGTTGACAGGGTTTGACAGAGTTTGACAGGGTTTTCAATTTTTAAATATGAAGTTAAGTACAATCAATCGTAATTGTTGGAAATTAAGAATGGATTCTTCTGGTATGGTAGAATCTTAGAATCCTAGAATATCCCAAGTTGGCAGGGACCCACAAGGATCATCCAGTCTGACTCCTGGGTCCGCCCAGTTTGGACAGTTGTCCAAATGCTTCATGAACTCCAGCAGGCTCAGTGCTGTGAATGCTTCCCTGGGGAGCCTGTCCCAGTGCCCGACCTCCCTGTGGGTGCAGAACCTTTCCCTAACCCCCAGCCTGAGCCTCCCCTGTCCCAGCCCCATGCCGTTCCCTCGGGTCCTGTTGCTGTCCCCAGAGAGCAGAGCTCAGCGCCTGCCCCTCCGCTCCCCTCAGCCTGCAGGGAGCTGCAGGCCGCCATGAGGCCTCCCCTCAGCCTGCTCTGCTCGGGGCTGAGCAAAGCAAAAGACCTCAGCTATTCCTCATTGCTCTTCCCCTCTAGATCCTGCACCATCTTCATAGCCCTCCTCTGGATGCTCTCTGAGAGTTTTATGTCCTTCTATTGTGGCACCCCAAACTGCAACTTTCTATTCTGCCATGTCTCTTAATTCCCTTTACTTAGAAAAGAACAGCGAAGTATTACAAAAGTTTGTCTGCATGTATGTGTATTGTAATTTAACTCATGTCAGTTTGATTTATGTTTTGATGTTTGATTGATGTCAGCTTGATTTATGTTTTCACACGTGGTTTATGCTTTGAATATTTAATGTAACAGCTCCCCAAGCCAGAAAAACATCCCATGAAAAAGTTGCACTTCATTTTTGAGGTAGGTGTAAACAGGTGAGACAACAGCATAAAGTTTATGTCATAGCTATTCACTAGAATGAGTAAAGGGATGATAATGTAGCACCAGATTTATTCAAAACATACTACATTGTTGATGGGGACAATAATATTTTTTAAAATGTATTTTAATAGGTCTGAACATCTAAGATGTCAGAATTGATGTGGCATGCCTATTGTTCCAAGTTTGGGATAGTGGTCCACAAAAAGAGTCTAAGCAATAAAAGAATTTTAAGTAGTACCTATGTCTTGCATTTATTGCAGACTGTGAAGATCCTCATGACGTTCTGCTCTCATGCTATGCATTGCATAGATCAATAAATCCAATCAGTATTTTAGTCACTCTCTGAAACGGGTTTTATTGAGCCAGAAGAATTTAATAATGCTCATGACTCTACTTCATCATGAATGTCGCTCTTAACAAAGGCACTTTGTTTAATTTCAAATTCAGGTTAAATTTTTGTAGGTGCTTTCTTGGAAAAAAATGGGGATGGTAATGGGCTGGGCTCGTTGACACCCATCTTGCAACTATCTTCACCAGTGGGGGAAAACAGTAAGTTAGTACTGTAGCCGGTTGGTTGGTTGGTTGCAGCTGCTTGACCACCCCCTCTCCTCATGCACCTGGGCAGATAATTCCATTTTTTCATTTTCCTGGATTGTGTAATGTAGATACCTGGTTGCGGATTGGGGAGTCAGAAAGGAGGTCTGTTTGTGGTATCACATTTTTGCTGTTCCCATGGACAGACATCAATCCCTGCTGCATATCCTATAATCTGTTCATGTGCTCCTCATAATATTTTGCTGTTTATGCAACAAGTGAGAAAGCCAATCTTTCAGTTTCATCATTAGGATGTGCCAAGACTACCAAAGAGAGAATAACTTGCTTCACTGATTTCAGATTTCCTGATGAGCTGGGAAAACCCCAAGAGCATCTCCAACTCTGTATACTAACTCTTCTTTTTTTGGTCTGGTATTTATTTCTAAGAGTTTTAGAGCATATACCATTGCACTGAAAAGAGAATATTTTACTAAACTATGTACCCCAACAAAAGATAGAAAATGATATAAAAATTGTTGTCAATTGGACAAAACCAAGTTCTTTAGGGTGTTACCCTGTGTAATCTGATATTGAAGAAAGGTAAATGCCATAGTTTTCTGAGATCATGCTGTTAAATAAACAGCAGAAGATATTCAAAGTGTCTGTTTGCTATGGCTATTTGCATGGCCATACTAGTCACTGTTTAAGATCAGAATATTTCAGAACTGTGGAAATACCTGTTGAGGGCTTAAGCTTTTGTTTGTTTTTGTAGATATGAATTATGAACCCTGCAGTCGCTTAAATATCACAATTTACTATAATTGTCATGTGACACCAGCGAGGAAGGCTGAAAAACTTGTGAATTTAAATCTTACTGGTTTATTTGCTCTTGGCTCCTAGGCTTTACCGCATTCAAATGCACTGAAGAAATCTTATGAAGAGCAGCTAAGCAGTAGGACAGTATGCAGGGAGGATGAGTTAAAGCAGCTGAGTTAACGGAGGAGATAGCAGAACAATCAAACAGTTTGTTCTCCAGAAGTCTTATTTTGAAAGCCACTGAATATTCTCTACAGTGACTGAGAGTAGTGAGACTGTAAGTACTCAATATTACCAGAGACTAATCTACCAAAGACTCAACTGTCGGCTAATGTCGTTGATGGCTTTTGTTTTCTGTGTTGGGATTCCCTTTAAGTGCATTCAGCAATGGCTGTCCCAGAAAGAATAGGAGAGCAAAACCAGTTTTCCAAGTCTGTGTACTCAGACACAGTTCTCTGTATGGCCAGACATTCCTGGATTAGCCCATTTTCAACACTGAATAGCGTGTAAACTGTGCAATAAAGAGCACAAGGCTTGTGTGCAAGGACCGTATTATGGTTTCAATGACATTCCAGTACCAAAATACATTTATATCAAATGTATAGAGAAAGAATCTGAAGGTAACAACACATTTCTTTGCAGATGCTAGAGGGCAGAAGCAGGAAGCCAGTGTTCTACTTTCAGTGCCTATCAGCTACTGTGTTACTCTCTTTTCTGCCGCTTCTGATTTGCATCTACGTTATAAAACAAAATTTAGATTTAGAATTGAGGTTAGAGGGTTGCACAGCAGGGATGTCATCTATCTCAGCTAATTTTCTTGTGGGCTTAATTAGGCTCTCCTGAAAAACATTTAATGGAGTATTAGAAGCTTAATTTACGTCAGTTGCTTCATGTTGTCCATTTCTTTTTATTGCACTGTCCTGAAGAGGAATGTTCAAAGAATTCAGTCCTTAAAAGAGCTGCTGCAAGTATTTATTTATTTTTTAATGGATAGAACTTCTGTTTTGGCAGAAGCCGGAAGCATCTGCAGCTCCAGCAAGACTACTTCAAGCAAAGCTGTTTAAATTATTTATAATTTACTGTGCATTGCCAGTCTTCCCTATTAGCTTATCATAATTTCCACAGTACTGCCAACTTGCAATTGTCTGAAACACAAATCATAGTTCATGGCCCATCAACAAATGAAAAAACCCCGTAAATGCATCATGCGTATTGCATGTGCCCAGAACATCACACGATAACAAGCTTTCTGTTCTTTCTGTGGTTGACATATGCTTTCTAACTAAAAGTATAGCCTACCAAATAGTTCTTGAATATAATCAATAACCAAGATAATGAGATAAGAGAAGCTTCATTGACCTCCTAGGTTTTAGAACAGAAGGGTTCCATATGTGTAAGTCCTTTGAAACTTGTATTTCTTCATGCAAGGAAGAAAATATGTTGATCAGGTGCTTGATGTTCTCTCAAGTATTAAATGTAATAGTCTCCAGTCTTGCAGTAAAATAAAATGAAATAAAAATTAAAAAAATGCTCTGCTAGGTTACTACATACATTTACCCGTATCGTATTGCTTTATGCCTTTCTTTGAAGCACGAAGACGTCAAGGCAGAATTTTTGTTCTTTACCCATATTTTCTGAAGCTGGTGAGAATAGTTTACAATTCCCATTGAACACTGAAATGTGGAGTTTGAAAGTCAGATTGGAGTAACGGAAAACTTCTACCTTGTTTATTGTTCCTGACTTCTGTCCCTAGGGAAGTCAGTCGTTATACATATTTATATACATGAGAACAGTTAGCAGGTTTGGTTGCAACTTTCTGAAAGAATCCAGTTACCAGATTTGCCAAAACTCCGGGAACTGATCACTTGAATAAAAATGTAGTTCCTACATGAGAGATGGTTGAGCTCTTGTGAAGATCAGAAAGAGCAGATCTGTTATACAGCCCAGTTGCATTTCAGAACATTTATTCCCAGTCTGCATTCCCAAAGACTACGTGCTGCTACACGAGAGGACATGAGGGACTCTCAGTGCTTCACAGGATCAGACCCTAGATGGAAAAATGAATACATAAATAAATAATAAAACTTGACTTAAGGATTGCAATTAAACGATCAATAATAACATCACAATCTTGTAAATAAAATGCAAATTTCTGACGAATATATTAATTCCTGATTATACACAACAATGATAATAAAGGTTATCGGGCTTGCATTTTTACTGTTTTTATTCCAGAAAGCAATGATCTACCAATTATATCCTTTTCCTTACTTGACAGACAAAAAATAATTGCCACAACTGGGAATATATTATGGCCACTTAATGTAAGTAAAATAGGAAACAAACAAAAAGAAAGTTAGCAGTTTCTTTAATAGCAAGGTTTTGTGAAGAGAAAGTCAACAATTCTCTGTACAGAGCTATGGTGTGTTGACCCTGTCCAGCACATAGGACCCAGATTGTCAGATCTTGTCAGGCAAAGATGCTGCCATTTTCCTCACAGAAGGATAGACTCATTGTAGAATCACTGAGATCAGAAAAGACCTCCGAGGTTATCTACACATCTTTGGAATACCTCAAGTGACTCAACTACTTCCCTGGGCGGCCAGTTCCAATACCTTACAGTCTTTTCAGTGAGGAATTTGTTCCTAACATCCAGCCCAGACATACCCTGGTGCAACTTGACCTCTACTTTTTTACTACTTTTTTCATACCACCTATTTTTTACTAGTAGTAGTTTTACTAGTCTGGTATGGTGCATAGGAGCATGTAAGTCTCTTAACCAATACTCCATTGCTCTTCCTTGTCACTTGCATTGCCCAAACTGAGCAGCCAGAAGATAAAGTTCCCAACTATGCTTGCCAGAGGAAGTAGAGAAGCTGTAGGAAAGGGATGAATCTGGTGTTGATGAAATTAATTCAGCCTCGAGTGCCTGCATTTTGAACAGAGATTGCATAAACCCAATAAAAGACACGACTGATAACTCTGAGATTAACAGATCCGTAATGTACTAGTAGTATCCTGTGGGTTGTCTGTGATTCAGCTGCATGCAGCCCTTCTGGCTAAAAGCAAATCATTCTGATGTCTTAAGAGAAGTGCTTTTGGACATCTTTTAACCTGTTAATTATTACCAGTTGCTTCATTTTGCTCAGCCTGAATCTGATTTAAAGCATTTCCTGGCTGAAGCAACGTGTTCTCTTGAAATCAGCAGTGTACTGTCGGGAAAGGGACTCATTCCTCTCAGGTTCAAAGTAGTTTGGTGAAGCTAGACATTTCTACAAGCACACTGCGTATGTCTGCTTTTTCCTAGTGTGTTTGCACATGAAGGGCTTATTTTCTGCAACTGTTAGGTCTAATTCTCTTGTTAAACCTCTTTACATTATTTGGACAGGAATTGCACTATTAAGACGCATTGGAATGAGCATTAATTCTTTGATGGGTACCTCAAAGCCAATTATTTTTTTAAAATGCTTTCAAGGGATATAAGCATGAAATAAGAATCTCATCCTCAGATTAAGGGTGTTTTTTTCTGTTGTTCTTTGTTTTGTTTTGTAATGTGACCGTATAAAAGACTTAATTCTAGGATCTTGCATACTTGCATACTCTTGCATACCTTGTGATTTTATTGAGCAATTTCAGGACTATTGTGGAAGTTCTGAGTCACTAATACATCTCCGAGGAGCTAAGAACTTTACAGCAACCTGTCAATAGA
>JAACYQ010022947.1:0-12108 GCA_011075105.1 Heteronetta atricapilla
GGGAGGAGCGGGGCGGCGGCGGCGGCGCCCCCCCGGCTGCGGGGAGCCCCTCGGGGCCTGGCGAGCCGCGGGCCGGGGGCAGGGCCGCGGCCTCGGGGCGGTCGGGGCGGGCGGAGGGCTCCCCGTGGGGGGTGCCGCGGATGCGGGGCAGGCGAGCGGGGAGCTGAGCGCCCCCTCCGCACCCAGGGGGGTCCCGCCGGGGCTTAGCGAGCCCTGAGGAGCTGCTGGAGCAAAGCCGGGCACTGAGAGCTGTGACCGTGAGTAGAGGAGGAGAAGGGATGGGCTGAGGTCTGAAGCAGCAGCCGGCTCCAGGATTCCTTCTCTCGGCTCGTTTTTAACCTGGTTCGGCTGCTGGAGGAGCCCTTAGGAAAGGAGCAGAGGTTTGAGGTGTCCCGAGCGGGCGGCGTGAGGAGCTGCCGGGGAGAAGGGACCGGGCTCGCCCTGCACGGAACCGGCTCTGGGAACGGAGCCTGGGGAGCGCGAGGCTGGGCCTGGACTTTCCTCGGCCTCCTCCCCTGCGTCCGTAAGTTATTGCAGGGGGAAGTAGGGAAAAAAAAAAAAGAAGGATTTGGGCCTCAGAGTTGGTGGAAGGAAACGCCAACAAAAGGACTCTCGGGTGGCTTCTGGCAAGTCTACCGGCTGGGGCAGCGAGCTCCGAGACCTGACGCTGGAAGTTCGGCTGGGGCGAGAGCCGTGCGTGAAGCCCCGTGCGGGAGCCTGGGCGGTTTGTCGGGTGGCTTCTGTCAAAAGCCAAGGAGCAAAAGGGGATCGAAGACTCCGTAACGATTCTTGCCGGGCCGCTGCGTTCCCGTCGCCGCGCCAGAGGGGATACCAGCGGGACCCGCCGAGCTCCTCGTGCAGGTTGGTGGCCCTCCGGCGGGGTCGTTTCCGAACGTGCTCGCGGAAGGGACGGCGCCCGCCTCCCGCGCCGGCCCGGGGGGGGAGCCGGGGGTCGGCTTTGTGCCGCGGGAGCCGCGTCGTGGCCGGCCCCTGAGGCGCAGCAGGCGCGGGTCACCCCCAGCGGGGAGGGGACCGGCTGCTGCCCGCGGGGGGAGGCCCCCGAGAAGGGGCCGGGTGCCGGTGACGCCGTCGGTGGCGCGTCCCCTGCCCCTGCCTCGGTTTCCATGGCTCGAGCGCCGTCACGGTGCTGCTGGCGGAGGGCGCTCGCTGGCGGCCCAGCGGCTGCTGCGTGCCGTGGGGCTGCCTTCCCCGAAGGGGGGGAGGGGGTGGGGGGGAAGGTGACTCTTCTGGTTCTTTCCACGCGGTTCTGGTTTCGGTTCTGCCCGCGGCCGGTGCTGGGCGCTGGCACAGGCCACGTCGGCGCCCCGCTGCCGGCTGCGGACCCGCCGCTCGGCCCAGACTCTGCCCCCGTGCTCGCCGCCCTCGATGCCCCCCCCGGGGTTTTTCTGCCTCCCGTTCCAGGCACGGTCCCGGCCCTGGTCCCGCCGGGCGCTGTGGTGGGAGCTGAGGCTCCTGCAGGGCTCCTGCCGGGAGGCAGGGATTGGAACCGGGGGGGTGCGAGCGAGGCGCTGAGCGCTTAAATCCCCGATCCCTCCCCCAGCTCCTGGCCGCTCTCAGCCCTCCCGGCCGGCAGCAGCACTATTTTTACCCCCGCTTCGCCCGCTGACGTGAGCCCCGAGCGCAGGCGGTGCGGCCGCACGTCCCCTCCTCCTCCTCCTCCTCCTCGCTGCCCCGGCCTCGTGCCTGGTGCGTGGCCGCACGCGGCGCTGCTGCGGGGACCCCATCGGAAGGGGTCGGGGCGTGTGGGGCGTCCGCACCTCCCTGCGGCCGTCCCGCCGGTGGCAGCGCTGCCCCCGTTCTGCTGGTGAGCCCGGGGACGTTTCCCGTGCCCGGACGCCTCCGCTCTGCCCCCGTGGCCCTGGGGGCTCTGCGGATCCCTCCCGACCCCCAGAGGGGCGCGGGGCAGAGGTGACGGCTCCTCGGAGGGGGCAGCCGCGGGTTCCGCACGTTCCTGCTCCTCTTGGCTCGCCCTGTGCCCGGCAGGGTGAGGGTACCCGCGCCTTCCTGAGGCACCGGGGCCGTGCCCCTCCTGGGACCTGGGGGGTTTTGGCTGTCCCCGGGCCCCTCGTGGTGCTCCCAGCCCGGATCGGTCCGGGCGGGTGGGACACGGCTCCTGGCCGGGCTGCTCCTGCTCTCGGTGTGCCCGGGGGTCCCTCAGGGCCGGGAGGTGCACCTGGAGCACCCGGCCTGTCCCGGCCCTTCACGAGCTGAGGGGGGCAGCGGCAGAGGCGCTCGGTGGCCCCGTGGCGCCTGCTGTTGTGGCACGGTGAGCCGGGACGTGCTGGGAGCCGGGACGCTGCCCCGGGACCCCCCTGGGACCCCCCCGGGAGCAGAACTGCCGCTCGCAGCCGGGTTTGGGGCGCGTGGCGTGGGTGCGAGGCGAGGGGGGGCTCTTCCCATGGCATTGGGGCACAAACCTCGTGGAGAAGTGAGGCGCCCCACGGAGCCGAGCAAGGCTCGGGCTGCCTGCCTGCCTGCCGAGCGCTCTCGGCCCCAGCAGCTCGTTTTTCCTGTTCACCCCCAATTATTTTAATGATCCCCGAGCTCTTGGTGCGTCTCCTCCCGCCCCTGCGATGCGCTGCCTGCCGGGGCCCAGCCAGGACGGGGCAGGGAGCAGCGGTCCCGGGGCCATCGCAGCCGACGCTCGCAGCGCCTCCGTGGTCCGTGGCTGCTCCTCGGGGGGGGATTTTTGTGTTTCCTGAGGATTTTTTTTTTTTTTTTTTCTGGGGATTTGGGGTTTTTCTGGTGTCCGTGCGCAGGCCGCGCCCCGCGCTGCTGCTCCCTGGGGATGGAGGCGGGAGGGGAGCCAGCCGCGAGCACAGCGGGGACCTCGGCCAAGTCGCGGCCACAGGAATCCCCTGCTCCAACACAAACCCGACAGCTTTCTGCGCCTTCGGGTGCTGCAGCTCTGGGAGCCGCCCCTGGGGACCCCGGGGCTGCCCCCCCAAAAAAACGAGCCTCGTCCTGCTCAGTCTCCTCTTGCTCAGCCCAGGAGCTGATTTTCTCCCCTGGAAGCAAAACCACGCGGCGTGGTTCGCGGGCGGCCGGCGCTAAATGATCAGAGGACGCTCTGCCTGCTTCCCGCCTCGGCTTTCCACCCGCTCGGCGCTCGCCCTGCCCGGCCCCGGAACCGTTCTCAGCGCGGGGGATCCGAAACCCGCCCCAAACCCAGAGCCCGGGGACAAGCGCTCAGGAGCCGGGCGGCGAGATGGGACCGGGGCGCGTGGCCCGGTGACGGCGGTGCTGGGCTCCGGGTGGATTCCCCGGCTCCGTCCGAGGACAGAGGTCAGGGCTGCGGTGCCCCGGGGTGAGGCGAGGAGCCCGGCAGCGAGGGCGCGCTTGGCTCCGCGCTCGGCTTTCGTGGAGAGCTGGCGGCCGCCCTCAGCGGGGGCGAGGGGCTCGTGCGGGAGCAGCGAGGGGACACTGCCCGGTGTCCTCAGGTGTCCCTACCGCTGTCACCTCAGGTGAAGCTCCCCCGTGTTATTGGTGCTGCTCATCGGGGTACGGCGGAATCCCCTCGGGCTGCCGATCCCCCCCAGCGGGCTGCTGAGGTGGCTTCGGGTGCCCCCAACCTGGTCCCAAAGCGGCCAAGGGGCGCTGGGGGCAGCCCGTGCCCACCCGTGCCTGCACAGCCAGGCTGGGGGTGCTTGGGGGAGCTCCGTGGGGCTGCCCAGAGGTGGTGGAGAGGTCCCCAAGCGCTCGGTGCCCTGAGGGAGGCTCCGGGAAGGGCGGTGTGGGGCAGCTCGAGGCTCTGCTGACGGCTGCCCCGTGGCCGATTTGAGGGCAGGAGGGAGCTGCTCCCCCTCGGGGGCCGCGGGCGAGTTGGGCGTTGCGGTGCCGCTCCGTGGCTGTCCCGCGGCGCGAGGAGCGGTTCCAGAAGCACCGGGCTGCTTCCTGCTGCTCTGCTTCCCCTCCTCGCCCGGCCTGGAAACAGCTCGGGGCCGCCCGCAGCCTCCCTGACGCCGGGGACGTTGCACCATGCAGCGCCCTCCCTGTCCCCGCTGCTCGGAGTGGTGTCACCTGGTGTCACTGCGCACACTTTGTGCCAGCTTTTGGATTTCAGAGCAGAAATCGAACCCTTCAAACCCCTCCGAACGCCGGCAGCGCCCTGAGGAGCACGGAGGGGCCTCCCCGGTGCCTCAGGATGAGCCCGGCCGTGACTCACGGCGGCACCGGGGAGGTTCCCATGTTTGCACCGTTGCTGTTTTGGGAGCTGGAAGCGCGCGGAGCCACCCATCAGTGGGGCTCAGGGAGCTGGCGGGCGGCTGGAGCAGCTCGGAGCGGGGAGCCGTGGCCGTGGGTGCAGCCCCTGGGCAGATTTGCACAGGGAAGACGGGGAGAATTGCTGCAAATCCCTTTTTTTTTTCCCCTTTTTCCTGAGTTTAACCCCCCTGGGGTGCCCCGTGGGTCACTTGAAGCACCGGTTCCCGAGTGCTGAGCAGGCTGCAGGGCCCGGCGCTGCCTCCCAGCTGGCCACGGGTGCTGGGAATGCCCAGAACGCAGCCGTGGGGCGCGTGCCCCCCTCCTGGCCGCCTCGTGTCTCCGGCCCCTCACGTCCTGCCGGCCTCCCCCTCGGTGCCGCCTGGCCCCCTGCTTCCCCCCGGCCCGCTGGGAGCTGTGGCAACTGCGGCCTCAGCTTTGCCGGCACCGAGACGTGGGGGGGGTGGCGGCTTTTCTCGTGAAAACTCCGCTTTTGGGGCAAAGGCGGATCGAGGAGGGGCCGAAGGCGCCGGCAGAAGGCAGCACCCCCGCCCCGGTGTCTCGCTGCTCATGGGTCCCCCAGGAGAGCCCCCCCTGGGTCGAGGCCTGCCGGCGGCGGGTCCTTGCTCGCTGCCCGGTGTGGTGCCGGTGGCTGTGCCCAGCGGCTCCTCGTGCCCGGTTCCCATCGGGGAGGACCGGGGGGAGGGGGGGGCGTGGGGGGTCCCCACCCTGGGGTTCCCCGCGGGTCTCCACAGAAGCAGGGCGGAGGAGCCAAGGGTGGGATTTCCGCGCTCTGCAGGGAGCAGCGGGGGCTGGATCCCAACCCGTGCCCCCCCCACCCCCTTTTGTCTTCCAGGGCCGAGCGCTGGGCACGGCGTGCCGGCGGCGGGCGACGATGGCGGCCTTCAAGCGCAGCCGCGCGCAGGCCTGGCCGGAGGAGCGGGGTGACCGGGAGCACGGGCTCTACAGCCTGCACCGCATGTTCGACATCGTGGGCACCCACCTGACCCACCGCGACGTGCGCGTGCTCTCCTTCCTCTTCGTGGACGTCATCGACGACTACGAGCGGGGGATGATCCGCAGCGGCCGGGACTTCTTGCTGGCGCTGGAGCGGCAGGGCCGCTGCGACGAGACCAACTTCCGACAGGTGCTGCAGCTGCTGCGCATCATCACGCGCCACGACCTGCTGCCCTACGTCACCCTCAAACGGCGACGGGCCGGTGAGTGCCCCCCTGAGCCTGCCCGCGCCGGGCACGACCCCCGCCGGGGGCTGCGGCCGAAGGTCCCTGGGGGACGCTCACCTCCTCGGAGCAGCGTCCCCGCGGCGCTCCCCTTCCCGCACCCCGTTTTCCCCCCTCTCAGTGCTGTTTGTTCCGAGCCTGGCTCGGGGACCCAAGCGGCGACCTCTCCTCCGATCAAATCGGGGTGAATTCGGTGCGTTTTGGGTCACTGTTAAGCTTCCAGGCTGATGAGCCGACCTCCTTCCCCCGTCGGCTCGGCCCTGGGGCATTTTGGGGCCAAAACCTCGATTTGAGGAACCTCGCCCAGGTCGAGCAGAGCCGGAGGAGCCGAGGAGTGCTCGCTGCTCGCAGGGGGTGCGTAAGGCGGCCGCTTCAGCAGGATTCTGCCTCCAGAATTGGCGTTTTTGTTTTTCACTGAGGATAATTGTGCTTCCCTGGTGGTTCTGGGCTGCTGAGCCTCCCCGGTTTCTGCTGAGCCTCCCCGGTTTCTGCTGAGCCTCCCCGGTTTCTGCTGAGCCTCCCCGGTTTCTGCTCGCGCCGTGGGCAACCGCGATGCCAGCGCTCGGGGAAGCGGGGACACGAGTGGAGGCAGGCACAAAGCTCCCGGAGCTGGGGCGAGAGGCAGCGCAGGGCCCGTGGTGCCGGTGCTGAACAACCCCGCCAGGGGGTTAAACCCCGACCGAGGAGCCTTCAAACCCGTCCGTGCCGCGGCCGGGCGGATCTGGGGAGGTTTCCACCCAAACGGAGCCGTGCGGGGGTGGCGTGGAGCCGGGGCTGTGTGGGGGAAGGCAGGGATGAGGAGCGGCATCCCCGAGTTCGTGCGGGGCTCGGGGCGCGACCGCTCGTGCCGCAGCGTTTGGTGGTGTGCTTCTTGGGGAGCTTTCGGCTCGTTTGGAGCCCAAACCCGAGGCGCAGGCAGGATTCGCTGCTCTCGCCTGCACGCAGCGGGGAGCCCGAGGTCAGCGCCGGGCGCGCGGCCGTGGGAGGCGACGCTGCGCGCTCGCGGGGCTCTGGCCCTGGCGCTGGTCTGGCCCCGTTTGGATGGGAACGGGTTAATTAATTAAACACCAAAACAGTGTTGCGGAGCTTACGGCGCGCGGAGCTTTGTGGTTAAAAAGCGGATGGATTGGTTAAAGGAAACCTCTGCAAATGGGGCTCTGCCGGCGGCCCCTCGCCGTCACGTCTCTGCGCCCATCCCTCCCAGCTCCGCAGAGGAGCAAAATCAGCGCGGGGAGCGGCACCGGGCGGTGTGTGGGGAGCCCCCGTGGCACGGGAGGGATCACCGTCACCCAACACCCTCACGGGGACCGGGACCGGCTCCCGAGGACCACCCAAAAACCAGCCGGCGTGGTCCCGACCGGTTCCCGCTGTCGGGAGCACCCCGGTGGGATGGAAATACCCCAAAAAATCTCCTCGAGGCCCTGGCAGCGCGCGTCCCACAGCTCGCCCCACAGCTCTGCAGGTGCCGAGAGCTGACACCGGCTGCCGCGGCTCAGTGACGGCGAGCTTGTCTCGAGTCGTGTCGGGATGTTGGGTCCCGCACAGGGGGGCTCGGCCAGGAGCCCCTCGGGACTTCGGGGGACACATGCGGGGGCTTGAAGCCAGTCAAGGGCTGCTCCACGTCACCGCGCTGCTGGGGACCGCGGCGCTGCCCGCCCCGCCACAGGCTGGTCCCCGGGGCCGTGCGCGTGCAGCGGCGTCGGGAGCGGGCTGCACCGAGCCGGGTGCAGCGAGTAGCCATGGTAACGGGCAAGTGGCCTTTCCCACACAGCACTGGCTGGTTTTTTTTTTTTTAAGTTCTTGGCTCTAAAATGGAGTTTTTCCGAGAGGACCGGCCAAGCCGTGGCCGTTCCCGGTGCGTGGCCCTGCTGGGGAGTGCCGGTGCTGGGTGACGGTGAGCGGTGCTGCCAGGGCTGAGGGGCTGGGCGCCCTCGGGGGCACAAGGTGCTGTATTTAGGCGACTTCAGGCTTTATTTTTAACCAAAACACCTGCAGACGTAGCCCTGCGCCCTTCCCAAGCCCCATCCATGCGTGGGGGGAAGGCGCCGTGGGCGCTGTGCGGCGGTTTGGGTTCGTGGTGGTGCCCCCCCCCAACACGAGGCGCCTCCCCTCTCTCGCAGTGTGTCCGGACCTGGTGGACAAGTACCTGGAGGAGACGTCCATCCGCTACGTGACGCCCCGGGCTCACGGCGACGCGGAGCACGGCCTCGGCCACCCCCACAAATCAGGTGAGCGCCGCACGCGGGTGGGATTTGGGGCACCCCCCCAGGGGTCCGGTCAGCAGGGACTCATCCGCACCAGCGCTGCCAGGCTGCCTGCGTGCGGTGCCCCTCGCTTTGCTGCCTGGCCCACAGGCGGTCGCAGCAGCCCCCGCTCTGGTTGCGGGTTCCCCGATGATCCCCGTTAACGGGGAGCGCGCTCTGCCCGGCAGAAGCCACCACGCAAATTACTAATAATTAATTAACCCGTGGCTGCTGCCAGGCTGTCCCAGCAGCGCGGCACAGGGGCTGCACCCCACCACACAGTAGCCCCCCGTAGCAGCGAGGGCTTCGTGCGGGATGCGAGCAGCGTTACCCCGGGGGAAACCTCCCCTGGGCTTTGCCCCCAGCTGCGCGCTGCCCCGATCACGTTCAAGCTCCGGGTGCGTTACGGGAGCTGAGGCAGGGCCTGGGAGGTGCTGGCGGGCGCTGAGTGGCTCCTGCGTGGCCGTGCGGGGGGTCCTGGCCGCGGTCCCTGAGCCGTCCCCTGTCCGAGCAGTGCCTCCCCACCACCCCGTGGTCTGCTGCTCCTCGGCGGGGCCGCAGATCTGCACCAAGAGGCCCGGCCGCGGCAGGGCCCCCCTCGGCAGCCAGCGCAAGCGGAGGAAGTCGGCGACGCCGGACCCGAAGGAGAAGCAGACCTGTGGTAAGAGGGGGGGCTGGGGGGGCTGTTGGGGGACACGGGGGGGGTGGCAGTGCCTCTCCCCCCGCCCCGGCAGCACGGGGCGGGCGCGCTGAGTTGTCCCCGCTGCCCACAGACATCCGCCTGCGAGTCCGAGCCGAGTACTGCCAGCACGAGACGGCGCTTCAGGGCAACGTCTTCTCCAACAAGCAGGACCCCCTGGAGCGCCAGTTCGAGCGCTTCAACCAGGCCAACACCATCCTCAAGTCCCGGGACCTGGGCTCCATCATCTGTGACATAAAGTTCTCAGAGCTCACCTACCTCGACGCCTTCTGGCGCGATTACATCAACGGCTCGTTGCTGGAGGCCCTCAAGGGCGTCTTCATCACGGACTCGCTCAAGCAAGCCGTGGGCCACGAAGCCATCAAACTGCTGGTCAATGTGGACGAGGAGGACTACGAGGTGGGGCGCCAGAAACTCCTGAGGAACTTGATGCTGCAGACGGCCCCCTGACGCCTGGCTGCCGGTGGGATCCGAGCTTTTCTTCTCTATTTTTTGTTTTTCTAAAAAGAAAAAAAAGAGGAAAAAAAAGAAAAAAAAAAAGATCATTTTGCTCCCCTGCTGGACTCCCGCCTGGCTGGGTGCGGCCGTGGGGCCCGGCGCCGTGCGAGGAGCTGGGCCGGAGCCGGGAGCCGCAGGGAGCGCCGGAGGCTTACGTGTTCTCCCCCCTTTCCTGTCCTGTCACTTCTCTCTTGCTTTGTTTCCTTTTTCTCTTTTATTTTGTATCCATTAAAAAAAAAAAGGCAAAATTCCCGCCTGGGGCGCGTCAGTGTGGGAGCGGGCGAGCTGCGAGCGCGGGGGCTCGGAACGGGAGGGCTGAGGCTGGGGGGGGCTTCGCCTGCCCCTTTGCCGCTGTCCCTGTGGGCCTGGCAGCGGACTCCGCGTGGGGCTGGCGGGCAGAATCTGGCCGGTTTCTCCCCAAAATGCTGCCCTCCCCCCCACCCCGCCTCCCCAGGGGCTTTCTCAGGAGTCAGAGCGCCCCTCGCGCCGGGCTGCCCCAGGACCATGTGCCTTCGTGCCCTTCGTGCCCCCTCCTGCTGGGGACAAGGGGAAGGACCCGCACCGAGGGACACACCAGGACCCCTGCCTGTCCCCTCCGCCTCGTCCCTCCCTTCTCCTGCTGACAACTGGGCCAAACTGGGCCAAACTGGGCCGTGGGGTGTGGGGGGGGGGGGGGTGGCTCTGTCTGTTGCTGGCAGCCAGCGGCGCGGTCGCTGCCCGCACGTGTTGGCGCGCAGCCTGCAGCGTGCCGGCCTTTGGCCGCGTCCAGGCGTCACCGGCACTGCCGCCTGCTTCCTCCGCCTGCTGCCGGGGGGGTCCCGGGGGGGGATTTTTCCAGCTCCACCCTAATTTTGTGGGTTAATTTTGTGGGTTTGCTCCCCAGCCCTGCTCGGCTGCAGGCTGCTCCCCCCCCCGCCCCTCAGCAGCGCAGGGTGGGTGCGATCCCAGCCGGGGGGCTCGTGGTGTGTGTGTGTCCCCCCCCGTCACCAACGTGCCCCCCCCACTGCTTACGGTCGGTTCTGGCACAACTTGGTGTAATTTCTGTGACTTCTGTATTTTTTAAACTCCGAGACACCACTCGCACCCTGTGTAGCTTTCGGTTTTCTTGAAATAAACATCGACCGCAGCGCCTGCCTCCTTCCTTCGCCCCCTTCCGTGCCACCCGTGTGTGGGGGGGCTCCAAAAAGCGGGGAGCCCCCCCTGGATGCGGCACGGGGGGCCCCGAGGCACGGGGTGAGGCCTGAGAGTGTGTTCCTGCCCCAGCCACTGTATTTTGGGGGGGGGGGGAACGTCCCGAAGCAGAGTGGATCCAGCCTGGCTCTGGTTTCGGGGTGCGGATGGGGGGGGGGCTCAGGATGTCGAGGGCAGCCCCACGGTGCCGTAGAGGTCGGGCCGCCGGTGGTCCTGCACCGGGATCTCGCGGCGGACGCGCTGCAGGTACTCGAGGTCGATCTCGGCGTAGCAGAGCCCCGGCCCCTCGCCGCACTGCGCCACCACCGTGCCCCAGGGGTCGACCACCAGCGTGTGGCCGTAGGACGCCCGGCCCTCGTGGTTCCTGCCCGTCTGTGCCGCCGCCACCACGTAGCACTGGCTCTCGATGGCCCGCGCCCGCAGCAGCACCTGGAGGGGGGACACACGCAGGACAGGCTGCCACCGCCGTGCCGCCTGGCCCCCACGGCTGAAATCCCCCCGGGAGGGGCTTTTTAAGCCACTCGTGTGTGTGTGTCCCCCCCGGGGCAGAGCTCACCTCCCAGTGCGCGGAGCCCGTGGTGACGGTGAAGGCCGAGGGGTAGGTGAGGATCTCGGCCCCGGCTCGCCGCAGCGCCAGCGAGATCTCGGGGAAGCGCAGGTCGTAGCAGATGGAGAGCCCGAGCTGGGGGGGGACACGGAGGGGACGTGAGCGAGGGCACGGGACCGAGACAAGGACGCGGTTAGGGGACAGCAGCAGGAGGGGGAGCCCCCGGCGGCGGCGCCCCTGGCCCCCCCGTACCTTCCCTGCCGGCGTGCTGACCGGCGGCACGATCTCGGTGCCGCGGTTGGTGAAGCCGCTCTCCTTCATGCTGACGCGCCCCTCCAGCTCCACGTCACACAGGTGGGTCTTCCTGTAGGCGGCCACCACGCGGCCTGGGGACAAGGAGGCACAAAGCGGGGTGCGGGGGGGGTTAACGTGCACCCGGGGTCCCTGTTGTGCGGGGCCGGGCGGGGGCCTCTCACCTGCGGGGTCCAGCAGCGCGTGGCAGTTGTAGATGCGCTGCGTGGCCGCCCAGTCCCGGCCACGCTCGTGGAAGCCGCCCAGGGACAGCCACACGCCGCAGTCCCTGCGGGGACGGACGCGGCGTCACCCACGGCCGCCGGGGCCGCGCCGGTGTCGCCCCGCCGCGGGGGAAGCCCACCTGGCCAGCCGCTCGTAGCGCCCCATCAGCTCCCCGTCCAGGCCCTCGGCCAGGCTGAGCGTCTGCGCCGGGTCGCGGCCGATGTAGTCGAAGCCCTCGGGGAGGAAGACGAGGCAGGCGCCGCGCCGAGCCGCCTCCCGCACCAGCGCGGCGCAGCCGGCGAAGTTGTGCTCCTTGTCGGGCGTCGAGGTGACCTGGCCCACGGCCACCAGCGGCTTCGGCCCCGGGGGTCCCGCCATGGCCCGGCGGCTGCGGCACGGCCGGGTCAGGGACCGCGACGGACCCAGGGGACCCCTCGGGCGCGCCCCCCGTAGCCGGGGTACCTGGGCGGGGGTCCGCAGAGGCTGCGGGGCCAGGGGAGCCGGGGGAGCTGGGGCACCGCTCTCAGCCTGGGGGGGGGGGGGGGGGGATGGGGGGGGGCGCTGGGACCCTACCGGGGGTCGTGGCCCCCAGGGAACCCACCCGGGGCCGAGGGGGTGGCACCAGCCCCGTGTGTGGACCTGGCTCCAGCTCCCCCCCCCCCAAACTGCCCCCAGGCCCCGTGAGACCCCCCCGGTCCACCCGCCCCCGAGGCTTCTGACAGCCCCAAATCGCCCCAGATCCTCTCGGGAAGCCCCAATTTGCCTCTAGCCCCCCCCAGCCCCCCCAACTGTCCTGACCCCCCGAACTGTCCCCAAGACCTCCCAATTGCCCCCAGGAGCCCTCTGATTGCCCCCAGGACCCCCCCCGATTGCCCCCAGGACCCCCCAGCTGCCCCCAGGAACCCCCCGATTGTCTCCAGGACCCCCCCAGTTGCCTCCAGGACCCCCCCC
>JAACYQ010023084.1:0-21544 GCA_011075105.1 Heteronetta atricapilla
CCCCGGCACCCGCCGCCCAGGCGGGCCCCGCCCGCGGGACGGGCGCTGCCGGCGGGACGGCCCCGGGGCGCGGGGCCGCCCCTCACCGGTGCCGCTTGCGGATGCCGATGAGGTCCTGGTGGACGGCGCTGAAGCTGGGCCGCCGGCGGGGGTCGTACTCCCAGCAGCGCTGCATCAGGCGGTACACCTCCTCGGGACACTGCTCGGGGGGCTCCAGCCGCACGCCTGGGGGTGGCAGCGCTGGGGACGGGCCGGCCGCACACCGGGCCTCGCCCCCGCCGCCCCGTCGGGCGCGGCTGGGCAGGGGACTCGCGGCCCCGCCGCCGCCCTCACCCTGCTCGATGGCCTCGCGCGTCTGCTGGTTGCTGAGGTTGGCGTAGGGGACGGCGCCCAGGCTGAAGGTCTCCCACAGCAGGATGCCGAAGCTCCAGACGTCGCTCTCCGAGCTGTATCGGCCTGGGGACACGGCGGGGGCCAGGCGGCGAGTGGCGCGGGATGCCCGTGTCTCCGTCGCCCCGACGGGTGCTCCGGCTCTCCCTGCCTCCCACCCCAGCACCGTGCGCGGGGTGCTGGACAGTGGCCCCTGGACTCCCGGGTTCCCGTGGCGCAGCCTCCCCCCTTCCTTCCCCGTATGCTGCGGAGGTCCCAGGCCATGCCCGGTGCCACCCATACCGTAATTCAGTGCCTCGGGGGCAGTCCACTTCACAGGGATCTGCTTCATGCCTCCCGTGGAGGCGTAGATACCATCCTCCTCCTCCCGCGACATCCCAAAGTCGCTGATTTTCAGGATGTTCTTCTCCGTCACCAGGCAGTTGCGGGCAGCCAGGTCCCTGGGGCGGCTCAGAGCTGTCAGCCTTGTGCCCAGCTGTCCCCAGGATGGAGGGGACAGCTGCCGCTGCCCTGCCCGGCCCCCGCTGCCCCCCCAGCCCACCTGTGGATGCAGCGCTTGCTCTCCAGGTACTCCATGCCCGCTGCAGCGTTCTCCGTCATCTTGATCAGCTCCTTCACCTTCAGGTGGGGCCCCTCGCTGCGCAGGAAGCTCAGGAAATCCCCCCCTGCACCAAGGAGCACAGAGCTGGCTGGCGGCCATCCCAGCCCCACGCAGCGAGCTCACACACTTGCGCTGCGGTGAGCTCGCACACATGCACCAGGGACTGCAGGATGGGGCCGCTCACCCTGCACCAGCTCCATGACAATGTAAATGGGCTGCTTCTGGGTGCAGACGCCGATGAGCCGGACTATGTTGGGGTGGTTATACTGCTTGAGGATCCTGTGGGGACAGTAAACAGCGCCGTGAACACATGGGGACCCAGCTGCCCCCAGCACACACCTCCTCCATCACCACCTGCATCCCAAGGATGCTGTGCCCAGCTGGTGCAGGGACACAGCCCCCAGCCAGAGGGATGCTGTATCCCAGTGGGGTTTGGGCAGCCCCGAGGCCTCAGGACAGACAGATGGGCCAGGACGAGCATGATGGTCACACAGACCTGGCTTCCTGAAGGAACTTGGCCTTGAGCTCAGGTGGCAGGGTTTCCCGGCAGGATTTCACAGCCACAGGGGTGTTGTCAGCACGCAGGCGGCCGCTGAACACCTCCCCAAAGTTACCCTGCCGAGAGACATGGATGCACCAGCCAAGCCTGGCACAGCGCACCCGCGGCCAGCCCTGCCCTCCTGCTGGGACCCTCGCACCCCAACTCACCCGGCCGATGCGCTCCCCCAACAGCACGTCCTCGTGGTTGAGCACCCACTTGTCCTGCAGGCAGCAGACAGCGAGGTCAGCGAGCCGCCCCCAGCGCGCCCCAGCCCACATCCCCTCCTGCTCCTGCAGCTCCCTCATGCCGAGATGAGTCACCGCGGCTGGAAGGGGCCGGGGCTGCGCCCTGCACAGGGCTCTCGCCTGCTCCCACTGCCCACCCTCACCTTGGGCACAGCCCTGGCCAGGATGATCCCGCTCTTGCGGGTGATGGGCTGCTGGCTGTGCAGGAGGTGGTCGACCAGCAGCGGGATGGTGGGGAAGCCGTCCCCCTCCAGCCGGTACAAGTTCTGCAGGGAGGGGAGGCTGCGGGGTCGTGCCTGCGTGCACCCATGAGGTGCACACCCGGCGGAGTGCACGCATGGGGGTGCGCGAGCACGCACACACACAGCACAAGCGTGCATTCACATGCATGGTGCAAGCTCACAGCTCGTGCTCCATGCCTGGTCCGTGCAAGGACACACGCACACAGCTCGCAGCTGTAGGCACGCATCCTGTGCATTAACACCAGTGTCCCTGTGGCTGCACAGCCAGGGCAGGGCCCCAACATCTGCCCACTGCAGGGGCCGCTCCCAGTGCCACCCCCGCCTGCGGTCACTCACGTCGGCAGCCTGGATGATGAAGTGCCGGGGCTGCCCGTCCCACAGCACGCTGAGCACATACTCCTGCTTCCCCTGGCTCTCCCGCACCAGGAAGTCCCCGCTGCAGCTCAGCAGCTCCTGCACCTCTGAGCGTGGGATGGCCCCGTGGTACCAGACCTGCTGGCACAGCGGCTTCTGCACCTCCGGGATGAGGGGCACGGGGGGTGGCAGCTGCATGGGGACAGAGCAAGACCAGTCATTCCCCCAGGGGCAGGGAGAGCAGGATCCAGAGGGGCTCGTTCAGGGTGGGGAGAGGGCTTGGAGAGCAACATGGAGCAGGGCTGTGGGGCAAGACAGGAGAGGACAGGGGGTGCCGAGGGGCTGGGAGGTTTGGCAAGGTGGCTGGGCAGGGCAGGGTGACGAGCTGCCCAGGGTCTCACCGAGAACTTGGGGCTGAAGATGCCCGAGATGTGGTTCTTGAGGGTCTCCAGCGCAGTGGCCCCGCTGCGTTCCTGCTCCTGAGGAAAAGAGTGAGCTGTCCCCCTGCAGGCACCCTGCGTGGCGCCGCCAGAATCCAGCGTAACCCAGCCCCGTGTCTCCTGGAGCACTGCGGGGAGGACTCACCACGGAGGAGACCGAGTGCCGGTCCTCCTGCAGGGGCAGGGCAGGCAGGGGATCTCCAGAGCCCAGCTCCGCCAGCTTGTTGGCCAGCACATCCCGCTGTGCCTGAAGCTTGGCCTGGGTGCAGAGGCAGCCCTGGAGCTGCTGTTGAGCCTCCTGCAGCCCCTGGCGCTTGCTCAGCAAGTGCACCCTGGGGAAGGGATGCAGCGGGGTCAGCCCCTGCCACCTCAGCCCCAGCCCCGCCAGCCCCCTGCACCTCACCGCTCCCCGGGTCTCAGCCCCTGCTCCTGGCCCTGGATCTCAGCCTGCAGCTCCCGCACCCGTTGCTCCTTGCTGGTCACAGTCTCCGTGGTGTCTGCCAGCTCCTCCTCAATGGATGTCAGGCTGCAAGAGACACGGGTGTTGGGCGGGTGCTGAGCCATGAGCCCACCAGCGTGGCCACTGCCTGCAGCCCGGCCCCGCTCACGAGTGCTGGACGCTCTCGACAGTCAGCTCGTTCAGCTGCAGCTCTCCTGGCGCCAGGATCTCCGTCTCCTCCAGCAAGTTCTCGTCAAAGGTGACGGCTGGCGGCACCTCGCAGCCGTACCTGCAGGCACCCGGCACAGAGCTGCCCTCTGCTCTGCTGTGCCTGTGCCCACCCCTTGTAGGGCCGTACCCGGTGCGGTGCCCGCGGCCACACCATCTCTACCTGTGGCACTGGACAAAGCTGCTGTACTCAGTGGCAGGGTTGATCGCTTCGATAGCACGGGCAATTTCCTGGTGTATGGCCAGCACGTCCTCCTGCACCAGGCTGCTGATGCTGTAGTACTCCCCCAGTATCTCCTTCCTGCAGGGACACGGGTGCTGGGGGATGCCTGGCCTCCCGTACCCCTGCAGCCCAGGCTTGGCCCCACGCTGCCCAGGTCCCGGTGTCCCTGCAGCCCCTGCCTCTCATGAGGTGCTGGGGAAGGGCCCCGAGCTGCCCCGTCCGTGATGGCCCTGGTGCCAGGGGAAGGGCGTGCGTGGCACAGGCAACGGGGCAAGGACAGTGCCTGTGTGGCTGGGGGCTCCAGCAGGGGGAGGGAGCATCGCTGGTTCTTGAGGGGAACAGGGGTGCAGAAGCAAGGGGGTGCCAGGAAGGGCTGCAGGGCTCTTACAGAGTGAGGACCATCTCCTGCTGCAGGCTGTAGAGGGACTCGTGGAGGCTGGGCAGCGCCCGCTGGTAGTGGTGGTGGTGGTGCAGCGCGGCTGCCTGCACAGCCAGCACGTACTGGTTGTGCAGGGCATAGAGCTTCCAGAGGCTGCGAACGTACTTCTCCTTCGCCTTTTCTCTCTCCCTGTCTGTGAGGAGAGGCCATGGGGGCACCCGCTGCCTCGGCACCACAGCTCCCAGTGCATCCCCCCAAGCTCCCAGGCCCACCGAGGTTGTGCCCACGGGTCCTATGGGGCTGCCGTGGCTCCAGGAATCCCCGATCCTGTGTGGGGCCCGAGGAGAACCAGGGATCGGGAAGAAGAGGGCACAGCAGAACAAGTCTGGGGGATGGGTCAGGACAGTACGGGGCTGCCACCCACCTTTGCTAGCCTCCTGGTACTTGCGCTTGGCCTGGGTGCTGTCACGCACCAGGCTGCGGTACTGCGCCTTCAGCTTCTCCATCTCCTGCTGGGTGGTCTGCAGGAGGAGGCACCCTCAGCAGAGCGGGGCCGGGGCGAGGGCCCAAGCCCCCCAGACACCCACGCAAGGTCCTGCCTACCCGGGCGTACTCCTGGCTGAGCTGCTGCCACTGCTCGCTGAAGGCCTTGCGGAGCTGCTGCTTGTCGCGGATGAGCAGGCTCAGCTTGGCCAGCGGCCCTGCTGCCAGCTCCTCTGCGTGCCGCCGCAGGGTCTGGCTCAGCGTCTCCGTCTGGTTCACCAGCACCCACCACGACTGGGGGGACAGGGCATCAGGGACGGAGCAGGGATGGCCACCCTCTGGCAACGTGCAGGGTCTGTGGCGTGTGTTCCTGCACCCTACCGTCCCTACCTCCCCGATCTGGCCTCCGTGGTCACCAGCACGGAGCTGCCCAGAGCCCTCCTGCTTCTCCAGCTGGGACAACATGTGGTGCAACATCCCCGCGTACTCCCGATCACTCTTGGCCCGCTGAGACATCCACTTCTTCATCAGCTCCAGGAGGCGCAGCTCACTGTCCTGCAGCCGCAGCAGCGCACTGTGCCCCTGCGGGCACCACAGCTCCGGCCCGAAGCCCATGGCACCGTGGTCCTGGTGGGACGAGGCTGCAGAGCAGTCGGGCAGCCTGAGGCGTGGCTGCCACCCTGCCCTCCGCGTTGAGCTCGCTTGTGGCCAGGGCCCTTTGCCTCCGATGCCCCCTCACCCATCTCCCCATGGCAGGTAGATGGTGCCCGGGCCAGCCGCACAGCGGGGGGCTGAGTCACCAGCACCCTCCACAATCTGCCTTAAAAAAGGCATTTGAAGCAGCTGGGAGGGCTGAGGGTGCCCAACGTGTTGCAGCAGCGGGGGCCCACGGCGGGGGCAATGCCAGGGAGGAGGAAACGTGGGGTCAAAATCCAGCATCGCTCTGCCGTGTGCCGCAAGGCCGGGAGCACCGGCCCCATGGGGCTCTGGCAGCTCTGGCCCTATCCTGCCCCACTCCCTGTGCCCAGGCCGGGGGCAGCTGGGCACACTGGGGCAGGAGAGCGCCCAGGGGCCAGGGCATGGGCAGGAGGCCAACAAGAAGGGGACAGGGCACTGAGCCGTGGGGGAAGTGCCAAGCCTGGACATGTCCCTGCGCACAGAACTCTGGCACGGCCAGAAGGAGCCAAATTCAGCCCAGGCGTGGTCCCAGGGTGCACAGCCTAGCAGTGAGGGCACAGCCAGAAGGAGGAGGGTGCTGGAGCCTGGCTCCATGCTGGGCAGGATGTCCCCACGCAGACTAAAAACCCTCAGAAGAACAGGGCCGTGACCCGCCCCCAGCCCCACAAAGGGGTCCCCTTACCTCCAACCTGTGTGTGCCGCGAGGTCCCGGCCGCGGAGCTGGCGCCGGTGTGCTCCCAGGGCTGGGGCCGGTGCAATCTGGACCTGGCGCAGCTCCGGCTCCCAGAGAGGAACAGGAAACCCTGTGCTGACCATACAGCCATTGCGAGATTTCCTGCGCTTCCTCCCCTCCCTGCCGCTCCCCCGTGTTCGAGGCTGACTCCAGCACACAGCCCCGAAGCCCCTGGGCAGCCCCCAGCTCCAGCCCCCCTCCCAGCGGCCAGGCACCAGGGCCTTGCACCATCAGGATTTGTCCCTGCGGGAGCCCAGGCCCCTTCCTTGCCTCAGCTGTGCTGCGCTGCCACCGCAGTCTCCAGTTGCAGCTCAGTCCAGGTTGGCTCAGCTGCCTCGAGGGGCACCTCCTGATGCCAGGCAGGGGTCCCCCGGCCCCAAAGCGGTGTCACAGACACCTGCAAGACACGTTCAAGCAGTTTCCACTTCTTGAGGAAGTTGTGGGGAAAAGCGCATAGAAAGGTTTTCCTGACTTGCCTTCCCACGGCTCAGCGCTGCCCGGGTGGTCACGTCGAGGAACACCGCAACGCCACAGCAGGGCTCTGCACTAAGTGCTGCTGCAGCCCCTGGGCACGGTCAGTGCCGGTCTCCCTGGAAACTGTTTTTTCACAGCACGTTTCAGGGGCAGAGCAGCTCTGCCAGCAGCACTGCAGCTGCTCTGTCCTGCAGCACACACTCACCTCTCTCCAGCCCCCTCTGCCCCGGTCCCAAACACTGCCCGGGAATCTGTTCTGCGTGAGCCACACCAGCAGTACCCCCTGCTCCACCTGCTCCAGTGGCACTCAGCACTTCCACAGGATCAGCAAGTGTTCTGCCAGCTGGGCTGAGGGGCTGCTTCTCCCCGCCCCAGCACCCCCCCCAGCATCCCCTGGCTTCTCCCAGACAGCACAGGCTTTCCCCACGTGCAAGGGGCCCGCACGGGGGATACCGGGCACCCCGAGCCAGGGCTGGGGCCTGACCCCGCCACACCTGGCTAGTCAGGGCAGCCAGGCTGTAAGGCTCCGTGAGCGACCGTGATTGCAGAAGCCCTCGCTCCCCAGCAACCCCAAACGCTGCCTGCAGCAGGAAGATCGCTGTGGGCTGCGCTGCAGCTCACCCAGTTTCACATCCTCCATCCCCTGTCCCGCAGCCTGCAGGGCCCAGCGCTGCGGTGCCCCGTGGGGCTGGCCCCCGCCTGACCCCCCCCACAGGCTCTGCCCCACACAGCCCTCGGCCAAGGGGCAGCCGGGCCCTGCCCCTGCCCAGCCTGGCAGGGCAGTGAGAAAGGGAAAGCTCCCACAGCTGCGTGCATGCAGCAGGGAACTCGCTCCTGACCACAGGAAGACGCCACGGCCAGGACAGCACGAGGGGATCTGCAGGGAGGAGCAGCCACTGAGCGAGCACCCAAAGAAAACGGCTCAGGGCTGTCCCCCTCCCGCTGACAGCCCCCAGGGCAGGCTCTGCCCGTCCCATGCACTCAGCCCCGGTTGGAGCAGGGCTGGGTCCAGCACGGGCTGGCAGCGGGGGGCTGCCCGAAGGCAAGGCACTGTGGCTCCAGAGGCTGCGCTGGGTGCGGGGCTGCAGACGCGAGCTCAGCTGTCCCCAGGGCTGCAGTGGAGGGACGTAGCCCACATGCTGTAGGAAAGCAGCACGAGCTCCCCGGCCTGCTGCCTCCCTCTGCTCACTAGAGCCGGTTCCAAAATTAGCTCCTCTGCGGGTTTGCGATAAGCAGCTGCTTCCCGTCACTCAGGTGAGGGTGACGGTCACCGCCCGGGTGCCACGTCCTCACCGCAGCCCCAGAGAGCAGCCCCGTGCAGCGCAGCTCCTGCCGCAGCCTGCAGCTCTGCAGGGCTCCTCGCCTCCGGGGGGCTTCTCTGTGCTGGACAGAGCCCACGCATGACCCAGAGCCACAGGGCTCCAGCACCACTACCCCGGGCAGCGAGCAGCTGGGCTCCGCAGTGCTCTGAGCCGGGGGGTCCCGGCAAGGTCCCCCCACACCCACGGCTCAGCCCAGCGCTCCCCTGCCCCGCACCTCCCCCGGGCCCCCTCTTGCGTCTGCAGAGCAGAGCCTGAGGCTGCCGGGGGCCCCCAGCCTCGCACCTCCATGGGCCATGGGGTGCCTGCCTGAGGCCCCCCCACTGCCTAAGGGCAGCAGGACACAGAGCTCGGGCAGCGGGTCTGGTTTGCATAGTTCTGAACATTTAATAACTCAGTCTCTCTAGCGTTATATCCACATCCATTAAATTAAAAACAGGCTCAGGAGGCAGCTCCCGGCTGATTAAATTACAAGAAAAAATTACTGTGCACCAAAAAGTTATTATAGAAAAATAGTCCTGTGGCCCCCCTGCCGGCAGCTCCGTCTGTGACGGGCTGGGACTGGCGCTGGCACGGGGCAGGCGGGAGCCCGTGCCACAGCCCCGGTGCATGGCGGTGGCGGCGGGTGGCGAAGGGGCCGGCGGCACCGCTCCCCCCCCCCCCGCAGGGAATGGGCTGAGGACAGGCAGTGCCGGGGGCTCTGGCGGGGAGCAGAACGGATTGTCACCAAGTGGGGGCAAGGCACGTCGGGGGGCAGGAGCAGCAGGGCCGGGCTGCCGGGCTCTGCCCGGTACAGGGCGCAGGCAGAGCCAGGGCACAGGCAGGCCCCAGCACTGCCCAAGAGAGCCGGCCGGCAGCACACAGGGCCCTGCCCAGGGGCAAAACAGGGGGGGCTGGGGCTTCCCCCCAGGGCAGGGGGTCTCTCCCCTCGCTGGGGGCCCAGCCTCGGGCAGAAGGGGAGGCGCTGCCCTGCCCGCACTTTCTGGCACAGGGAGCTCCATCCGCGCTGCAGGTGGCCGTGGCTGTGGTGGGACAGGCAGGCAGTGGGCAAGCGGGCAGCAGAGGCCGAGGCCTGGCCATTATTGCTGTTGACGGGCACGGGTGGAGGCGGACAGGCCCTGGGTAGGCAGTGGGGAGCCAGGGAGCAACAGGGGACAGGGGTGTCAGGCAGAGCCCCGGGGCCTGCTAAGGGCGGCAGTGCAGAGGGAGCCATGCCCCAGGCTTGGCTCAGCCCACAGGGACAGAGCTGCCCCCATGCCACTGGCCCCGCTGCAGCAACAAGAGGGGGGAGCGCGGGCACTGCCCCCCCCAGCACACACGCATGGTCCCCGGCAGCAGCTGTCTGCCTGGGACAAGGAATGTGGCTGCCAGCACGGAGCCAGCGAGCGCCAGGGTCCCGCTGTCACCCAGCCCTCGGGCCTGGGGTGCGGGGTGGACAGGGGGCCGTGAGAGATGGTGCAAGGCGGGGACGGCGCCAAGCTGAGGACGGTGCCGGCAGGGCCGTGCCTGGCCGCTCAGGCAGGGGCTGAGGGACGGTGTTGGCGGCGGGGAGCCCCAGGCCGCCACGGCGCAGAGGGGGACGGGGGCAGAGTCCGGGGCCCCTCGGCCTCGCCTGCCCCTGCCCCACGGCGCTGGGCAGGGAGGAGGGAGGGGCGGGAGGGCTCATCAAAGGGCACTTTGGTCTCTGATGAAGGCAGTCCTCTCGTTGTGGGCCTCGTACTCCTCACCGTCCGATTCAGAGGGCCCCTCCTCCTGCCAGATATCAGAGGGCAGCCCCTTGTAGGAGATGATCCCGCTGTCCAGGGCGTAGACCTTCACGCCCCGCAGGCTGAAGCCTGAGCGCGCCTGCAGGACCAGGAAGACAGTGACAAAGATGATGACGATGAAGACGCAGCTGAGGCTGGCGATGAGGATGGGCAAGTTGGCTGCAGGGGGGGCCTCAGCCAGCCCCTCGCCCTCCGCCAGGGCAGGGGATGCGCGGCTGCTCTGCGTCTGGTGGGAGCAGGAGAGGTCCAGGCTGCTGAAGTGTGAGTGTGCAGGGCAGGTCAGGCACTGGTTGGGGCCAGGCCCCGCGCAGGTGGCGCAGGAGGGGTGGCAGGGCAGGCAGAGGTGGGGCGCGATGGGCTCCACGCTGTTCTCCAGGCTGTAGTGAGTGCTCTGGACGCCGGGTGCAAAGCCAGGGGGGCAGCGCTTCAGGCAGCTCTTCTGGTGCAGGTAGTACCCCTCCTCACAGACTGCGGGAGAGGCAGGGTCAGCACACCCAAGGGCCATCCGTGCACCCACCTCCCTCCACAGGGCCTGGCACTCACCCACGCACGTCTGGCTGGGGGTCAGAGTCTTGCAGCCGCTGCTCTCCAGCTGGTTGGAGAGGCTGGGGGAGTCGGTGGCTGTCCCATACAGCACCAGCGTGAACTTGGTCAGCGTGCCTGAAAGGAGGCAGAGTGAGGCCCGCCACCGTGCCGACAGGACGGGTGCAGGGGGAGGGCTTGGCCCTCACTGCAGGCTGTGCGGAGACGGCAGGGCTGTGCCTCTGCCTGGCAGATCCCCGCACCAGGGGAGCCCGCAGGGGACCCTCCCCAAAGAAGCACAGACAGGGAGCGCCCAAGCACAGGGGACAGACCACCTCAGACCCACCCTCCCCACCCCAGAGCAGCCGTGTCCCCTCCCCATGCGCCCAGCTACACCACTGCCCACCCAGGTCACTGCAGAGCACCAGGAGCCAGCGGCCCCCCGTGCTGAGGGGCACAAGGTGTACACCAGGCACAGGAGTTGCTCCCACTCCCACAATAGGCTCAGGGCGAAGCAGCAAGCCCACCCCTACCATAGTTGTTGGCGTCACTGGTGTTCTCGATCTCCAGCAACCAGTCCCCGGAGGGGTCCTCATCCCATGAGTGTGTCGTCATGAAGGCCCAGTCGTTGAAGCCATCAGCCGAGTAGTCGTGGGGCCTGGGGAGAGAGGTGTACGATGGCATCCCGGGGACACACCGGTGCCAGCTCTGGAGCATCCTGCGGCCCTGTCAGCTACCTGGAGGCCAGCAGGGTGGAGCGGGTACCCATGGGACTGACGAGGTGGATGGCGAGGTCCCCCCGACGGTTATAGGACAGGGTCAGCCTGGCCTGCGCGTGCTCCAGCCGGCTGATATAGTTGGCCTTCCCCAGGCAGGCATCTACTTTCCGCCGTACCTCCAGGCGCTTCCCGATGTCCCTGCCAAGGAATGGCAAGAGTGAACCCAGCCCCGCCTCACGGAGGCTTTAACAGGGCACCCCAGACCTACTCCCCGCCGCAGGGCTTTGCACATACTCCAGGGGTGTTCAGCTGCTCTCTGGCCCTGCACCGAGCGGTGCTGCTGGAGACAGTCACGGAGCAGCTGACAACAGCTCCCCACCACCAGGACGGGGCGCAGGAAGCAGACAGCCCCGAGCGGCGCAGCCTTGCTGCCGCACGCTGCACACCCCAGCTCCCGGGGAACCAGGAGCACGGAGGGTTTTGCTCTGCTGGGTGCGTGCTGAATCAGTGCTCTGTGCCAGCCATGAATGGGGCCTTTCTTCACCAGCCAGGGGCCAGCTCCACCCCTGCACAGCGCAGCCAGGGCTGGATGGGCACGGCCATCCCTGTCCTACCACTCGTGTGCGGCTGCCTGGGCACAGCCCCGGCGCTGGCACAGGACTCCGGTCACAAGGGCCGCCTGCTCAGGACGTGCAGGACCTGGGCTGGCGCCCGCTCGCTGTGGCCAAATCCCAGGGGAACGGGGCAGGGCAGCAGACACAGATGGGACCCAGCCCCCCCATGCCCAAGGGCTGCCCCCTCAGGGCCTGGGACTGCCCTTGCTGCACATGAGACCGGGCAGATACTGCTGAGGCGGCAGCAGCCAAGTGGGAATAAAAGGAGCTTCTGTCTGACCCCTGAAAGCCCCTCTGTCTGATGATGGCTTGTGCTGGCTGCTCCCAAAACCACAGCGCGGACGCCTCCCGGCTGTGCCTGGCCCAGCCCAGCAGCGGTCAGCATCCAGTGCCGGGCGGCCACGAGCTGTGCTCCCTGGCTCTGCCCCAGCCCCCACAGGAGGGTGGCTCAGGGGACGCAGGGCTTGGGGCGCAGCTCAGCCCCAAGCACCCCCTACGCACTCTCCACCTGGGGCCGAGCACCCCCCCAGCCCCTGCCGTTGCTGACTGCTGGGCAGCGCCTGCCTGGGCTCACCAGCACTTACTTGGGCTCTGTGAGGACATCGATGACACATTTCCTCTGCGGTCCCACCGTGGTCCAGTTCCTGGCCAGGCTCACCATGGCCCCAGCATCCAGCAGCCCGTAGCCGTAGGAGTGACTGACTGTGGGAAGAGCAGGGTCAGCGCCGCCTCCGGGGCCTCCCTGCCTCCCGCAGCCCCCTCCCAGCACCCCGGTACCTTTGCGGCCGACCCCATTGGTGACCCAGTCGTTGGCGTTGAGGTGTGCTGGCTTTGAGGTCTGCACCACCAGGTGCTGCATGTCCCGCCACGTCAGGTTCTTGCTGCGGGGAGACGCGAGGCTCAGGTGCCAGCACCCGGCCGGCCCCAGCCCCACGGGCTCGTGCGGGGCTCCCCAGCCCGGCCCCACTGTGCTCAGCCTTACTTTGCTTCCAGGGCAAGGGCGATGATGCCGGCAGCCAGGGGTGCTGAGGCTGACGTCCCTGTGTGTGACTCGGTGCACTTCTGCCTCAGGTCAGTCGTCACCTGCAAGGAAGGGCCCCGGGTAGGGGTTGCTGCGTCCCCCCCAGTGGATCAGCTCCCACGCGCCCAGCCCCGCAGCCCCCAGCGGGGCACTCACAATCTGCTTCTCGTTCTGGTTGCCACTGCTGTAGGTGGTGGCGAGGGTGGAGGAGCAGGCCTCGCTGTACCAGGGCACGTTACCGTACTGCGTGGTGCTGCTGATGGACAGCGTGTAGATGCTGTTGGTGTAACCGTCACAGTTGCAGCTGTCGTGCTCGCGGCCCCCGTTCCCGGACGCCCAGACGAAGATGGAGCCCAGCCCCCCTCGGCCCTAACAACAGAGGCAGAGCCAGGGCATGAGCAGACAGCCCTGCCCCCCCCGAGTTTGGGTTTGAATCGGGAAGACCGAGCAGATGCAGACGGGGCCCCAGGGATGTTCCCGGCCGGCACCTGGCCTGGGCCCCTGCAAAGCCATGCCCTGCTGCTGCCGAGTCACAGGAAGAGGTGGGCAAAGCAGCTCTGCAGAGGCAAAACAAGAGGGGGACTTTGCAAGAACCAGTGCCTTTTTCTGCTTGGCTGGCTACGAGGGACTTGTGTGCATGGGACTTGCAGCTGCCGGCAGCCCTGTGGGAGCTCCACGGAGAGTTCCCAGCCGGCTGCTGAACCCCTGAACGCCACGGCTCCATTCTCAGCGTGTGCGGCAGAGCTGGCACAGCACAGCAGGGGGATTCGCCAGCACACCCCACACAGCACGCGAGCATTTCCGTGCAGGGAATCCCAGGCGCAGCACAGAGCACAGCTGAGCCATGTGGGCTGCACTGCAGCCACGCCACGATGGAGCTGACAGCATCTGAGGACAGCGAGGGGAAGGACAAGCGGAGGCAAGGGTGAGCAGCTGGCACGGAACAAGGCAGAACCAGAACAGGGCTCTGGGGAGGAGGGAGGGATGGTCCCTGCACCAGGCTTCCTGGGAGCCTCCTGAGCAGGGTGGCAGGAGGAGCAGCCTGCGCAGGAGGAGCCCTGACTCAGAGCCATCGCTCAGGAAGAACCGGAAAAACCAACAGAGCCTGATCCCAGAGCCGGGCTGAAAGACGACTCAAGGCAGGACGGCTGGGACAGCTGGGACAGCCCGGCCACCCAGAGCCACCAGGGCAGGCAAGGGAGCTCAGCTGGGCCCCAGCAAACTCTGCTGCTCACCTGGCTGACTCCCCGGAAGAAAGCCTCCTCCGCCAGCCGGGCTGGGCCATCCACAGTCTTGCCGTCGTCCTCTGGGCCCCAGCTGGCACTGTAGATGTGGATGTGGTTGGGATTGAGGCCCAGGGAATGGGCCTCCACAGCATCAGTCACCTCCCCATCCAGCATGCGCACGCCTAGGGCCAGAGAGCAGATGTCACACGCGACAGGGCTGTGCTGGGCGGCCGTGCTCAACAGGGCAGCGGTGCCACTGGGCACAGCTTTCCGCCTGCCGCCAGCCGGTGCTGTGGGCTGTCTGCTGCCTTGGCAGCAGCGCCAAGGTCACAGGCACCCCTGCAGCTGAGCACGGGCTCTGCACTCTGTGCGGGACAGGGGGGCACCCACCTCCGATCCGCGCGTTGTAAGCCACGCCGACACCGCAGATCCCATTGTTGGCCACGGCAGCGACCTCCCCGGCGCAGCGCGTGCCGTGCCTGCAGGTAGAACAGCACCAAGGGCACTCGGCGGGGAGCGAGGAACACGGCGCTGGGTACCAGCCGCAGCCGGGGGGCAGTGTCCAGGCTGCCTCCACCCCCCACCCCTCCCCAAACCAGGCTGCCAACAAAGCCCTGCCAAGCCCACCCTGCAGAGGGGCACCGCAGAGCTCTGGGGCAGGGGGCACTCAGCGATCTGCTTTGGTTCCAGGCAGCCCCAAGGGACGCAGCTCGTGTCAGAAAGGGAGGCAGGGGGGTCTCCATGGGGCAGAAGTGCCATCATCCCGCCACCTTCCCAAAATCTTTAAGGGCTGATGCTGCCTGCTGAGTCCCTGCCGCATCCGGGCTCTGCCAGCCTCACCTGTTGTCATTCATCTGAGTGTAACGGGGCTGCGGGTCTGGGTCCTGGTCATTGACATCAAAGCTTGCCCCTGGATCCTGGAAGGCAGACCTGGCAGTCAGAGGCTGAGCCCTGGCCAGCAGCCCCTGCCGCCCTGGGGCCATGCCTGCACCGCGTACCCCAGCACGGAGCTGAGCAGGGTGAGGGCTCCAGTCCCACCACCACTGCTACCCCCACACCCCCATAGCAGGCACAAGCCCTGTGCCATGCAGCTCTGGGGATGCAGTGAGCAGACACCAGCCCCTGCATGTGCTCCTGTGCACCGCCCAGGGATTGCCCCACACTTACATAGTTGGCCTCCAAGTCAGGGTGGTTCTTCTCGATGCCATCATCCAGGATGGAAACCACGATGCCCTTGCCCGTGTAGCCCTGCTCCCAGGCCTGACGCACATTCAGGTCCCGCTGGTTGGTGTTGTACTGCCAAAAGAAGCCCTGACGTCAGCTACGTCCAACTGCTGGCACTGGGAGCAGGGTGCGTGGACCCCTCCAGACCCATCTGTAAAGGCAGCCTTTGCCCTGCTCTCTGCTGTGCTGTGGGGGTGAGGAAATCCCACAGGAGTTTTTGCACAGAGTGGGGGATGGCTGAGGAGGGCGCTCAGGAATGAGGCTGAGCCCAGAGGGTGCCTGCGTCCCACAGACACAGCTCCCTGTGCTGAGGGCAGGCTTGTGCCAGCACCTGGGCTCGGTGCAGGGCCAGGCAGTGCAGGCACAGACCCAGCTTCTAAGACAGGCGAGGGGCAGCTGCCCCGACTGCCAGCGCCCTAGCAGGGCACGTGCATCCTCTTCCCCAGTGATATGATGTAGGGCTGCAGCCTCAGCCCTTCCTCCTCCTCCTCCTCCCCAGCCTGGCTGGCAGCAGCGGCCTGGCAGCCCTCCCTCGGGTGCCACCCCCCGCTCCCCCAGCACTCACCAGGTACCACTGCTGGGGGAACTTGGGGTCAGTGGGCTCCATGAAAATGTCTCGCTTGGTCCTGCGCTTTGCCACCTGCTGCTCCAGCCAGTGCACCTAGGGCAGAAAGCGCATGGGGCTCCCCGCGGCTCCCGCCTGCCCTCCTTCAGCCCCGGGTCCTCCCGGCCACCCCACCCACCGCGCCAGCCCTGCTGACACAGGCTGTGCTCCAGCGGAGCGGGCAGGGCAGGGCACCGAGCTCTGCTGAGCAGCAAGAGCCTGGCAGCCGCCGGGCCGCACGCCCATTGTGCAGGGCTCAGGACGCCTGGCGAGCGTGCCCGGCCCCTGGGCCGCAGCCAGGGCACGGCGATCGCTGCCATCCTGCCACGCCGCGAGGGCCCCACGAGCACAGCCGGCCTCCCGCCACGCTGCACCTACCTGCGGCTCCCGCGCCAAACGGCTGTGCCAGGGCTGGTGGGGAGAGAGGGAGCGCTTCACCACGCCGCTGTGCCGAAAGTGGTAGTAGTCGCCAAAAATCTGGAGCAGAGGAAGGAGCAGGATGGGTGCAAGAGCACAGCCTCCCCAGTTCCCTGCCCCTCACTAGCAACCTGCACCCCAGGGCTGCCCGGGGAACCCCTACCCCAGCAGCAGTAAGTCCCACAAAGCTGCTGCCCTGGTAGGGAGAGCTCTGGTTTCCGAGCGGTGTGTCAGTCCTGGGACGTGACCGACACCAGCAGAGTCAGGTGGGGGTATCACCCCCCCCCCCCCCCCGGGAGGAGGCAGCAACAGCCAAGGAGCCGGGCAGCACTGGTCCCAGCTCTGCCCCCAACACACAAGGGGGGTGGTTCTGGGGAGAGACAGGACGTCAGCACAGCCCCAGCTGGCCCAGGAGGACGCACAGCCTCCCCACGGGTTATTTTTAAACCCTGAAGCCCTCTCCAGTCCTGCCATTTCCGCATCCCCTCCTGCACGTCCTGGAGGCTGGCCTGGCTGCAGCAGCCCAGCCGTCCTAGCCCAGCTGCCTGCCTGGGCCGGGAGAGGGGCTGCGTGCCCCCAGCCCTCTGGGAGCTGCGGGCAGGACCCCCCCACCTGGCTGGCGAGGGCTGCAGGAGCACAGGGAGAGGACATCCCTCCCTCTGCCCACCCCAGACCCTCAGGCTGAGGCAAAACAACTTGGTTGCCTTTAAGGAAAACCCAAAGAGCTTATCAGAGCCCTGCAGATGTGACATGGTCCTGGCCACCGCGCAGCCAGCCCACGGTAAGCAGGGGGAGGAGGAGAGCCCTGCCCAGCCACGAGGCACCCGCAGCTCCAGGGCAGCAGTCCCAAAGTCCCACACTTCGCCCAGATGTTCTGCAGGGCGAGGGAACACACCCCTGACCTGCAGCAGGGCCAGTGCCACCCCTGCTCCTGCCCGGGGGCCGAGGACAGAGGAACATTCGCCTCCCCCATGCACCAGCCCACGGGCAGGTCTGGGAATGGACTCAGCTCGTGGCAGCCCAGCACTGGGGGCACAGGACAGCAGTGGCACAGCTTGTGTCCACGGCTCCATTGCCAGGGCAGGCTGGTGCACCGGACCCCGCTCCCTTCCGCGTGCCTGGCCGTGGAGCGGGCTCCGTGGCAGGGAGGGAGCTCGTGGCAGGGACAACGCGGTGGGCGAGTGAACCCACGCTGTGCCAGCCGGCGCTATCCAGGGAAGCCACAGATCACACCGGCTCCCCGAGGCACGGTGCCCGTGACATGGGGCCTCGCTCCCTGGCACCGACCGGCAGCTGGGTGCTGCTCCTGCCTGCCAGGGTGGCTCCGCGTCCCTGGCGCCACAGGAGTCACGGGGGAGCACATCCCCACAGGACACCGTGTCCCCTAGTCCAGCCCAGGATGCGCATCTGCTCGTAGCACTTCGGGCTGTTCTGGGGTGAAAAGCTTCCACGCCAGGCTGGCTCCCCCAGCACCCTCACCCCTCCAGGGGCACGAACAGAGCCCCGATTGTTCTGCAAGCAGATCTCGGCTGTGCCCGGTCACCGGGCTGGATTAGGTCTGCACACATGCTGCGGTAGCAGCCAGGAGCCGGCCAGCCCACATGCTGACACCCTAATCCCCCGCAGTCCCTGTCCTCAGCAAGGGCAGAGCCGCCCCCAGCCCCGTGCGTCCCCATGACGCCCACGAGCCGGGCGGCAGCGCCGATCACATGCCAGCTCACCCAGAGACCAGCCCCAGCAGCGGCGTCTCCCCCCGTTCCTGCCCGTCTCCTGCTCAGACCCGCGCCTCCCGTGCCGCCCTCCTCTGCACCAGCCCTGGCGGCACAAACAACCGCGCTCCCATCTCACCAGGGCATCTGACCCTCGCCTCCGACCCGCACTCCCCCAGACACCGTCCTCTTGGTCCGCTGCAAGGCCACCGGCACTGGGCAAGTGGCCATAAGTTACAGCAAGGTCCCAGCACCTCCAAGCAGCTGCCAAACCCCGCTGGCCCAGGGGACTCCAGTGCCACTGCTCGCCAGGCTCTGTGGGCAGGGAGGACGCCAGGCCGGCGTGCCTCTGAGGACAGCGTCCAGGCACCAGGCGGGGGCCAGGATCCTTCCAGATCCGGACCCCGGGGCCTCTCCCTGGGGCACGGCCAGAAGCGCCCGCTCCTCCCCGCCTCCTCCGGGCTGCCTGCCGCATCCTGTCCCAGCCGCACCAGCTCCCCAGGCCCTGCTCAGACACCCCCGCTGGGGAGCCAGCTCCTCAGGTGAGCCTGGCCTCACGCCTCAGCGCAGACACCAGGACAGGCTCCAGGACCGGAGAAATGTGCTCGTGCCCACACCTCCTGCTGCAGCCCGAGCTGACGGCTCACTACAAGGGTCGTGCTCCCGCTCCGCCAGAGCTCAGCGGCTGGCAGGGCCAGGGACGGGTGCCAGCCTCTGGCTGCGGGGCACGTGGCGGGTGCTGCCCAGCCAGACCTTGTGCTGAGCCTCCCAATACAGCCCCCGGCAGGCAGAGATGTGGCTGCAGAGCTTGGTGCCCCCTCGGCCCTGGCCCAGGTCCCGGGGCCCCACAGCAACAGACAGGACGGGTGCAGAGGCAGCATGGCAGAAAATGCTGTGGTGGTGGGCAGCTGAGCCCTGTGCTCCACTCCCAGCAGACTTGGAAGAGACCTGGCAGAGCAGGACGTGCCCAAATCTCCTCTTTTAGAGCTGGACACATCTGTCCTCCAAAACACACCCTGGAGGACTTGGGGCTCGCCGACCCAGCGCCCTGCTGCCCCCACAGCTGTGCCAAGGCTGCTTTTGGGCAGCAGGATGAGGCAGCCTCTGGCTCCCGCAGCAGCCACCCTCCCCACGCTCCCAGCAGCTGGCTCCCAGCGAGGTCCTGACACCGCAGCCATGAGTTGTGCAACTTCCTCTGGGATTTCACCCCTTGCTTCCTTCCTGCCAGAGCCAGCATGGCCCAGCGCAGCGCCTGGCTCACAGGGCTCTGGGACAGTGGGGTCCCTGTGCTGGGGGTAGTCACAGCACCACAGCCCCCCACAGCCCCAGCATCCCCACCACACAGCGGGGCACCAGCAGAACCACCAAGGCTCTGCTTTGCTAGAGCTTTGCTAGCCTGTAGCCTGCCCCACAGACCCATCAGGCCCCCGGGGTGTTGGGCTGGGCCTGGGTCACACCCCAGGCTCCGCGCGCTGGGCACCCAGCTGCCACCAGCCCAGGGCCCCACGCTGCCCACGGCGCGGTGCCCAGGAGAGCACGGCAGGGCCCTGGGCAGCCAGAACAGCGCTGTGACAGCAGCTCAGGAGGTGCTGGCCAGTCAGCAGGGACAGGACACAACAGGGCCACACGTCCTGTGTGCGGCACTGCAGAGCTCAGCACCATCCCTGCACTGGCTGACAGCAGAGAAAGCCGAGAGCGGTGGGGACCTGCTGACACAGGGCTTGTGAAGGGCAGCTCTAGGGCCAAGGACACATGGCTGCTGTCAAAAACCCTCTGCTTCAGTGGAGCCCAGAGGCTGTGCCACGCTGAGGCACCGCTTGCCATGGGTCCATGGGCAGGAACTGGGAGATGCACCCGGAGCCCTTCCCTCCTCCATCAACGCGCAGCTCTCCCAGCTGCCTCGCCCCCAGATGGGCTTTTCCTCCATCCACCTCCAGCAGGCAGAGCACGCCATGACGTGTCACCGGACTGTGTCACTGACAGGGAAGCCGTGGCTCCAGCCAGCCAGCCACCACCACGGGTCCCGGATGGCTGCAGTGAACCAGCACAAAGACAGGGGCCCGGTCACCCGAGCAGAGCCACCCGCCAGCAGTGGGGCTGAGCGCAGCCCCTGTCCAGGCAGCAGCAGAGCCAGCGGGGACACTGCTTCTGTGGGGAGAGGGAAGCGAGGGACTTACCGGGCCCAGGTTGAGGAATCCATGCTTCCTGGCCAGCCTGTTAGCCTCCTGGGGCCCCGCAGGGACGAGCACGGCCCAGGTGTTGGTGTAAATACGCTGGGCCAACACCTCTTGGGCCAGGAGAACAAGGGCAACCAGCAGAGTCCAGAGCAGGAGCAGCGAGCAGGGCCTCAGATCCATCAGAGTATCGGGGTTCCTCTACCAGGAGCACAAGGGTCCAGGCAGCGGCAGGTCCGGCGTCCACCCCGTGTCAGCGCCCCGCGGCCCCGCTCTGCCCTGCCGGCCCCCGCTCAGCCCGACTGACCATGGGGACGGAGCTGTGGCAGCGGGCGTGGAGCGGCCGGGACAGCAGCACAACCTGCGGGGAGACGGAGAGCGGTCAGAGCCGGCCGGGACGCTGCCCTCCTCGCCCCGTGGGCCAGGCCGGGGGCTCCGCTGGCTGCACGCGACGCAGCGCCCTGCTGGCCCCAGGGCTGCCCGTGGGGCTCCGCAGCGGCTGGCCCCAGCACAGAGCTGTTGTTTACCTCGCCTATTGCCCAATGTGTACTTAGGCTTTGCGCTTACAAACACGGGAGGCAGACCAGGAGGGGAGCCGGGCACTGAAGGAGGCGAGGAAATGGAGGCTGTGCCTCCCGCTGCAGACAGGAGCCCTTTCTCCAACCCAGAGGGGCCGACCTGGGCATGGAGCTCTGAGCAACCGGGAGGGGAGCCTTGCCTGCCTGGTGCCATGGGGGGCACGAGGAGATGCCCCAGGCTGTAGCTCCTGCCCCTGGGAGGGAATTACCAGCATCGAGCTGCACCCTGACGTGCCTGGGGCTAGGCTTTGGGCTGTGAGCAGGGACCAGGCCTGGACAGGCTGAACATGGGAAACTCTGGACACAGAGTTGCTTCTGGGGCTATGGGAACACATGGGATACTGGGACAGAACCACACCAGCTGCAGCAGGGGAAAACGAGAGGTGGGAAGGAGCAAAGCCAGCGAGAGCCTTTGCTCCCTGGTCTGCAGAGCCCCAGACCCCAGCACCTCATCTGCCAGCCGTGGACCCAGCCATGCCTGGCAGCAGTCACAATGCCTGTCACCATCCGCAGCTCAGCTCTGCCCTTCCCCAGGAGCACAACACGCTGACACCGGTGTGACTCATCTCCAAAACAGAAAGGAAACGGGCACAAGGACCGGGAGAAGGGTCGGCACACAGCTCTGGCAGGCACACAGCAGCCGGGAGATACCTGGTGGCCAGATGCCAGAGGTGGCCCTGCCAAGGCACCCAGAGCAGCGAGCACCCACTGGAGGCTGCCGAGGAGCCCCAGTCCCCGGGCTGTGCCATGGCCCGAATCATGGTCTCCATCGGGAAAGACTCCGTGAGCCCCAGGGAAGGGAAATAACGGGCAGCGAGGACACACGGCACAGCACGGGGGGACGCCCCGCACCACGGCACGGCTCCGCGCCAGCCCCTCGCCCCTCCCGAGGGTCTCCGGGCCTCGCGGTCCCCCCCGCGCTGCCCCCGCTCCCGGCGGGGCCGCTCCACGTGCGGACGAAGCCGCGGCGCCGCACGGAGCCCGGCCGGCCGCAGCCCCGTGCCCGCCGGGGGAAGGCTGCCTTACGGCGCTGCCCGGTGCCCGCGGGCATGAGCGGGGAGAGCCTCGGGGCCGGCCGGGGGCCGGGCTCTGCCCCGCGCCCGCAGCCCCGGAGCGATCGCACCCGTCCCCGTCCCGGGGCTGCCGGAGCCCGGCGGCTCGCCGCGGGCCGAGCCCGGCTGCCGCAGGCCGCGACACCGCG
>JAACYQ010023401.1:0-10656 GCA_011075105.1 Heteronetta atricapilla
GGGGGGGGGGAATTTCAGCCTCCCCCCCCGGCTCACACACACCCGGGCTCGCTCTGCGGAGCGGTTTGCTGGTGGCGGTGACTCAGCGGCAGGAGCCCTGCTGGGGACAGTCACCTCCCCGGGCCCTGCCCCGCCGCGTCCCCGTGCCCCACGCTGCGCCTCGGTGGCTTTGGGGCCGGGGCGGGCGATGGCGGAGAGGATTTCCTTGAGGTGATGATGCTCGGGTGGCTGTCCTGGGGACAGCAGCGTCCCTCGGGGACGGGGAGCATCCCTCGGGGACAGCAGCATCCCCCGGGGGCCTGGTTGGCTGCACCCCTCCAGAAGGCAGAAGGAGCCGCTTATTTACGTGGCACCCCGCTGCGTGCGGCCCTTTGGGGCTCCCCGGCCCTTTGGGACCCCCCCTACGGGCACCCGCTCGGCCTTAATAAAGGGAACTCGCCGTCAGCTCTGCCACGGGGCCAGGGCTGGTCCCGCCGCTCCAGCGGCACCGAAAGAAAAACCAGCAGGGGAAATAATAAAAAAAAAAAAGCCACCCTAAAAGCCTCCTCCGCGTCTCATGGCAGCAGCCGTCGGCGAGGTTTTCCCCCGGCGGAGCAGGACGGGGCCCTCGGTGCCTCCTCGTCCCCGGCGGGTGCCGGCGCGCAGCGGAGGATGCTGCTGACTCAGGGCCTTCCTAAATGGGTTCCTATTTTTACGCCGGGGCCGGCAATATTTAGCCCGTGGATCAAAGCAGATGGAGGTATCTGGGTGATGCCGCGTAAACACCCGCTCGGCGTGAGTCACCGCGCCGGCCCGGCTGCTTTCGGGTGGAGACGGCCGCCCCCGGCTGCTTTTGGGGTGCTCGGGGAGGGCTCCCCCCGGCAAGGGCAGCGTGTCAGCCCTGCCAGGAGCCGGGCTCTTCCTCGCCCTTCCTCTTCCTCGCCGAGCGTGGGAGCACGGGGCCGCGTTACGGGGTGATGCTCTCGGGGTGCCGGGTGGTGCCGCGGGGCGCAGCGTGCCGGGGAGCCCTCCTGCCTTCCTCCCTCGTCCCCCCCCCCCCCCCGCTATCCTCCTCCTCCTCCTTTCCCTCCTCCTCCTCTCCTCGCCAGTCCTAAATTCGGTCGCCATGGCAACCATGTCAACCACTTTCCAGCTTCCCCGTGATTATTTGACAAGGGGAGGGCGGGGAGAAGGGGGCGAGGGGAAGGGGGACAGCTGAGCGCGGCGGAGGGCGAGGGCTGCGCGCCGGGTGGGGACCGGGGACAGCGCCCTGGGGACAGGGGTGACGCCTCCCGAGGGCTTTTCCCTGCCGAGAGGGGCTGATGCCAGCCTGGTGCATGCCCAGGGGCCAGCTCTGTGGCTCCTGCCCGGGGCTGGGGCTTGATTGGTGCCCCCCCAGCTCCACGTGGGCATGAACCTCCACCGGGGGGCTGCCCTCCCCAAATTCAGGGCCGCCTTGTGCTCGTGCCAGAGCGCTGCTGGCACCTGGCCCACCCGCAGCTTGGAGCAGGGCTTGGAGGTGAATTATTCCCATTCACCCCCTTTTCCTCTCTCTTTTCTCCCACCCCCCCCCGCCACCCACCTTCTCCATAATCCCTTTATTCCCGGGTTAAGCCTGGTTCCCCATGGTTTTGAGGACAGATTTGCCCGCGGCTATATAGGACGGGGTGGACCGAGGGGCTGCTGCGCGGGTGGGCGCACGTCACCCCGACATCACCCCGGCACGGGTCTGGCCACCCCAAAAACGTGTGGAAGCGGCGAGCTTTTGGGGCCGTCCCCCACATCCCCACCCAGCTGCGTCCCCCCCCCGCTCTCACCTTCGAAGCCGCAGCGGGTTTCGGGGCAGCAGGTGCTTCCTTTCTTTGCCGCCGCCCCCCCGCCTCCGCCGCCCGCTGCTTTGGCACCGGCTGGCGGCACCTGCCGGGGACGGGGACGCTCCTTGGCACGGCGCGGCGGCACGTGCGCGGCACCGGCGCTCGAGGCACCAAGCGGGGCCACCCCTGCTCCATCCCGGCACCGGGGGGCACCTCCACGTTCCCCCCCGCCCCCCCCCCCCACCTTCCTAATTTTCTGCTTTATTTTTTCCTTGATGATTTTATTTGCACCGAATGAAGCGCCGCCGCCCGGTGCCGCCAGCCCACGCTGGGTGTTTCTGACACCTCCGCGCTGCCAGATGTCAAAGGGCCGGGAATAAAAACCCCAACGCGTCTCTGCAGAGGGGGGGCATCCCCTCCCCGTGATGCCCTCCCAGCTCCGTGCAGAGCCCCGGGGACGTGTCACCCGTGGAAATATCCCCACCAGGAATGATTGAACCGGCACCCACCTGGGGGTGCAGCCCGGCCCCGCTCGCGCAAGGCGGAGAGGAAAAGGAGGGGGGGGGAGGCTGCATTTCTGTAGGGTTTTCTCCTTCCCCCCCCCCACTTCTTTTAATAATAATGCTTTAAAGATGTTTGACATCTGTAACAAACAGCTGGCATCCTGTTATGGAAGAATGTCCTTTTATTTCCGAGCAGGTTGAACTGTCATTAATAGTATAATTAGGTGATTATCGGCGTACAGCAGAAAACTGCTTAATTGCACGGAGAGCTGCGCGAGGATCCCCGGCTCCTTTTATTGCCGTATTTGTTTTAGCCGCCTGAAATTTCTCGCGCTGCGCTGTTGTTTTTCCACGTTGATTATTATTTTTTAATGCGGGTGACAGCTGCGGGAGCGTGGCAGGCAGCACCGGCGCTGAGCGCGCCGGCGGCGAGAGGGGCGCAGGGAAAGGGGGGGTGGGGGGGACACGACGACGACGACGACGGGACACCCCGCGCTGGCACCCGTCCCTGTCCGCCCCCCTCCTTTCTCCCCAAGGGCTTTATTTTTTAACCCCGTGCGTGCCGGGCTTGGGAAATGATGGGGATGGTGTTGAGGCGGGGAGGGGGGCACCAGCTCGCCCTGCGTGGGGTGCAGCACCCTCGGGTGGCAGCGAGGCGCAGATTTGGGTGCCAGGGGGTGCGGGGAGGCGGCACCGGACCCGCTGCTGCTTCTTCCCCCTCGCCCCGGTGAGCCAGGAGCACGGAGGGGAGATGCTGAGCCCCGGCTTTGCCGCGCCGTGGTGCTTCCCCTTGGCTGCAGATGAAAGCCCGAGATGAAAAGCCGTCCCCTCGCATCCCCTCGGCGAGTGTCAAGCGCTGCGCTCCCCCCGACCGAACCGTCCCGCGTGGCAGGATGAAAGCGGTGGGAGCAAACGTGCCTGTCTCGCCTGTAGCGGGAAGAAAGGAGACATCCTGCCACCTCGGAGCCTTTGTTAGCGGGCGCCGTGCCTTCGGCTGCCGGCAACGAGCGAGCGGGGAGTGAACAGAGGAGCTGTGGAGCCAGGGCACCGCTCGGTGCGGGTTGTCCCCTCGTGCCACCCCCTCGGTGGCTCTGCTGGCTCCCGGCCCCTCTCCGTGCCCCCACGCGGGGCAAATGCCCGTGGGGGAGCCGCACGTGGCCGTCCCCTTCGCTCCACGCCGTGTGATGGAGACAGACTGTCCCCGTCCCAATGTCCCCGTCCCAATGTCCCTGTCCCCATGTCCCCGTCCCCATGTCCCTGTCCCCATGTCCCCCGTCCCCGGGCCGGGGCGTTGTGGCCGAGCAGATTTTCTGTGCCCGCCAGACAATGGCGCTTTGTATCTCCCCCCGGTGCCGCGAAACACACTTGTTAGCGCCGCATCTTTGTGCTGTAAATTTCCATGGAGTAATTACGGCTTAATTTATGATAATCCCGGGCGGGCAGGGGGAGGGGGGGGCGAGTGCCAGCTCCACTTGGGAAGTTGCCGGCCCTGGCCCCGGGGTCCCCGCGTGGTCCCTGCCAAACTTCCCCAGCAGCACCCCACAAACCCGAGGCGGGAGCGTCCAAGCAGGGATCGTTTTTTGCACAGCCACGGCCGCAGGATTGTCCCCGGCGTGGGGACGCTGCCCCTGTCATCACGGCAAGGAGCTTGGCAAGCCGTGGGTGCAGGGCTTTGGGTTGTCCTGGGGTGCCGTGCCGTGCCGTGCTGTGCCACCAGCACCCCGAGCAGGATGAACCCGCCCTGCCCCTCGCCAGCAGCCCTCTCGGGGTGGCGGGGGGCCGTACCCTTCCCCCTGCGCCTCCTCGGCTCAGCACCACTGAATGGCTCATCCTGCCTTTGTCTGCAGGGCTTATTACCCAGCCAAAGAGAGGCTCTTTTCCCTCGTCCTTCCAGGCAGGCAAATTAGACGCTTTGGCAATTTTCAAGAAGTATGGAGGGAAGGAGGGGAGGGAGGTGAAGGAGGGGAGGAAAGTCTTTTATCTCCCAGCCGGCAGCCAGCAGGTTGCATGCGCCGGGCTTCGGCGTGCTGAGTAAATAGCCTGTCCCGGCCTGGGGCGGCTCTGCCGGTGCCCAGCGATGGGGCAGAATGCAGAACTGGTGCCCCGCGGGTGGCAGGGGGACACCAGGAGCTGGTGGAGGGCATTTGGGGGGTGTTTGTCCCCCTTCCTGCCCGCCCTGTGAAGCAGGGTTGGAAACCAGATGCTCCTTGGCCCCCACGTCCTCCTGAAAGCCGTAGGGGTGGCACGCTGCGTTACGGGGTCAGCCGCGCCACGGGTCCTGCAGGGCGAAGCAAAGCGAGGTGGGGAGCGTTGAATGCCCCATGTGGAGCAGAGAGCAGGGCTGGTGGCACCCCAGGGACCCCAGCAGGGACACCCAAGAGCCTGGTGCCCGTGCAGCTCGCGTCCCCAGGGCTGGGGGTGTCCCCGGGGGTAGGGGTGAAGGATAAAACCCCGGGGCTGCGCCCGCCGCACCTGCAGCCCGGCCCCCGTTCGGAGGCAGAGCGCGCCGAGTGACATTTGCCAAGCGTAAAAATTCAATTAATTCCAGCAGGCAGATTAAATATAAGTGAATTTTAATAATTTGCTCTAAAGGCTGAGGATTACTGTAGGCAAAAGAAAAAAAAAGAAAAAAAAAAAAAAAGGAAGGGAAGGAATTGCACGCGCGGGGGCACCGGCTAGCCTGCCTGGCACCGGCACGTGGGCTCGCCGGCGCTAATCGCGCTAATTCCTGGCGCGGGGGAGGCAGGGGAGGGGGCGCCGGGCTCCCAGCCCGCTCTGGGGGGGGCCCTGCAGGAGCCCCTTCCCTGCTCTCTTCCCAGCCTCTTCGCGCCGAGGTGGGCGCGGGCTGGGAGGTGGGGATGCGCCATACGCTGCGTCGCCCCCCCCAGCGCGTCCTCCCCCGCTGCTCCGTGCCCCCAGACGTGCTCTTTTTGTAATTTCTTCTCTCTTTTTTTATTTTTTTCTTCTTTTTTTTTCCCCCCCGGGTTTCCAAAAGCTTTTTGCAGGGTGTAAACGCGCAGCTGAGCGCGCCGCAGAGCTCTGCTCCTGCATCCAACCCTCCTTCGGAGGTGCCGAGGCGGAGGGGTGAGACCCTCCAGGGACCCCCCGCCGGGCATCCCCAGGGGGATTTGGGGCGCACAGGGGGGGGGCTCAGGGCGCGGGGTGTCGCCCGGCCTCGGCGGTGCTGTGGGGCACTGCTTGCTGGCAGATGGCTCTGGTATTAGGGGAATGAAAATCCGCGCCATCACTTTGCCGTTTGCCGGTGGTCGTTTCTCATCCCCAGGTAAAACCTGCCCCTCCCAAACCCCCCCACCCCCGGCCCGTGCCGTGCCAGCTGCGTCTTCATAAAATGCACGGCGGCGATGGACGGGCGGCGCGGGCACGGGACCCTCCACGAGCGCGGGGTCCGTCCCGCCCGTCCCGCCGGGTGCCCCCTCCCCATCTCGCCCCCTCCCCGTCTCGCCCCCTCCCCAGCCCTCCCGGCGGCGCGGCTCGGCCGGGATTGATGGAGATTGCCCGCGACCTTTGCTAGGACAAGAGGCATTACCATTAATACTTCTGTATTTCCTGGGTTCGCGCGGCGCATAAATCTCCTATCAAGTCAGGCGGGCCGGGTAATCTGCCAGGCTGCATTATTCATACACGTCCCGTTCCCCCCCCCCGGCGTGTAAGCTCTTTGTTGCGTGCCCATCAGGGGGTGCTGAGCCTTTTTGGGGTGGGCTCCAATGGGGTGCGGTGGGCACCGAGGAACCCTCGGTGCTGGTTGAGTCAGCGGCTGCTTCCTGCTGGGGTCTGGAAGCAGTGGGGTGGCCCCGAAGGGCTGGGGACGTGTCCTGGGGCTGGTGGTGGTGCTGTGGGGTTGGGGCATTGCTGCTTGCCCCGTGCTATGGCTCCGAGCATCCCTGGTGGGCAGCACCGCCCTGGACCCCCCCCAGCCTGCGAGCACGAGGAATGCTTTGATTAACCTTAAGCACTGAAGGCTGAGGGTCACCGAGCTGTTGGACGCAGCCCAGCTCACCTCCTGGCTGCTCCGAGGTGCCTGGGTTTTGGCTACGGCCCCTCTGAACTCTGCTGGAGGGGGCCAAAATGCCCTAAAAGCAGCGGGATGGAGGGAGCCAGCCCCTCACCTCCCTGCTTCCCAACTCTGCCCCACAGCCCCCGGCTCTGCCCCTGCCCCGTTCGCCCTTCGCCTCCCTCTTGCCCCGTGCAAGACCCAGCCTGCGCGAGAGCCTAATCTCCAATTTTATTCGCTCGGCTCCAGCCGATTTGCATAATCCACATAATCACCCCGGTTTTAATTGCCCGCAACTCTGCAGAAAGATCATGTGGTTAAGTGGTAAATCATAATTAGATAAATAATTGGCTTGGCCACAGCAAGCTGCTTTGTTATACCTGCCATCTGCTGGGCAAGGGCTCCTCGCGCCGAGAACAATGCGCCGCTGACGGCAAAGTGTGCGCGGCCCGCAGCGGGGCCGGGCTGGGGGCACGGGGCTGGGGCCGGGACGTGGTCGGGGTGTGCGGGGTGATGCCCACCCCTGGCTCGTGAGATGCCCAGCAGCACCGTGAGAGCCCCGGTTCCCCCCCCCCCCCCCCGGTGCCCAGGACCCCCTGGCGATGCCCGGCGGCACCGCGCGATGCCCGGCTCCCCAGCGTAGCCTCCGGGTGCCCCCCTTTTCCCAAAAGCGGGGGGCTGCCTGCTCCTCTCCGCTGCTGTCTGCTTTTTTTCTGGCCAGGGATGTGGCACACGCGGTCCTTCCCCGGGTGTTTTTGTTTTAAAAGACCTCGTGCTCCCCCCAGGCTGGTGCCGAGGCGGGGCCGGCGGTGCGCCCCCACAACCCGGCACGGTGCCGAAGTGCAGGGGGCGAGGAGAGGCTCGGAGGCCGGCAGCATCCTTTGGACTCGTGAGCTTTTGGAGCCTCCAGCTGGCGCAGGGCGTGGGGAGGTGGAGGCTGAGCCTTGGGTGTGCCCAGCTCGCTGGGGGAAAGTTGCTGTGAAGTGAACCACGGGGCTGGCGGCAGCTTGCAGGAGGCTCACCTGGAGCCACCCGTGTCTCCAGCTCTCCAGGAGGCCGTCCCCGTGAAAACCCAGCCGTGGCTTTTCGGGAGCCACCGGTGTGATTTCCGAGGGGCCTAAAAAAGCCGCCCTGGCTCGCTTGGTGCCCTTCATCACCTCTGTGATAGAGGGAGAGGCCGGGGATGAAACCACAGGAGCCCACGGGAGCCCATGCGGGGGTGGCCGCGCCACGCCACCCGTCCCTCTCCAGCTCTGCTCCCTCCTCAGGAGCTCTTATTACTTTGCTCGCTGTCGTTTGCCGGATCAATGAGCCACAGAGGAGAGATCGATGGAAGCCAGCAGGCTAATAGCACCGTGCCTGGGGGGCTCGCTGCTCCCTGGGGAGCCCCCGGCTCCTGGCCCCAGCCATCGGGGTGCTCCTGGCCCCGGAGGAGCCACCATCCGGACCCCTCTGTGGGTGCTGGGTGGCTGGAAGAGACCTCCTCGTCCTGGCTGCTCCGGGATGGGGCCGCGGAGGGTGGCCTGACGTGCTTGGGGACATTTGGGGACACCGAGCGCGGCTGTGGGGACAGGCGCCTTCGTTTCGGCTCGTTAGGAAGCGGCTGGGTGCCAGGTGGCCGTGCCACGGGGAGGGGTGGGAGGGGGGTGGGAGGGAGGGCAGGAGCTGGGGCTCCAATCAATCAATTAATTAATTAATGGAGCGTGTCGTAGGTGCGCGGCAGAGCTGTTGTAATGAGGGAAGATGGAAAATGTGCGGCGGCGCAGCGGGGAGCAGCCTGAAACGTGGCCGGGGGGGGGGGGAGAGGCGGTCCTGCTGCCTGTCCCCTGCCTGTCCTCAACCCCTTCCCTGCTGGTGGAGGGGCCAAATCCTTCTGGGGTCCTGCTTTGGAAACCCATGGTCCTTACCCATGGCCAAGGAGGCCACTCCAGCCCGTCCAGCATCCCACGTGGCCCCCGCTGAGCTCAGCATCACGCCCCCGTCACCCCCAGGCGCTTGTACCCCCGGGGTCCCCCAGCACCCGTCCTGCTGTGCCCCCCCCGGGGAGGCTCTGGAGGGGCAGCCGGGTGCTCGAGCCCGCTTGCCCAGGGCTCTCGCCAAGCTCTGGCTGCTGCATTCAGCCGGGGCTTCACAAAGCGAGGCAATTAGCATGGAAAATGTATGCAAAGCAGCTGTTCCCCGGGCGAGGGGCGTGCAGCTGGATGCCGGCTCCAGATTGGGAGCAGAGGCGGTGAAAGGAGAGGAAGTATCGCTGCAGCCCGGGGTTAAGAGGCAGAGCAGGAGAACAAAAGCCAAAGCGGGCGCCCGGGGCCTTAACCCCTTCGCTGGCCGACCCCCGGGGCTCCCCGTGGGGCAGCCCCATCGATGCCACCCCCTCCCTATGGGGCTGCGGCTGCAGCCAGCACCTGGAGGGACCCCGCTGCGGCACCTCCTGGCCACGGGGACCTCCTGGGGTGGCCTTGGGGACCTTCACTGATGGCCTTGGGGACCTCCTGGGGTGGCTCTAGGGGACCTTTGGTGGTGGCATCGCCCACCCTGCCCCACTGAGGTCCCTGCCCAGCCTGGGGGAGTTCTGTGAAGGGCAGGAGGATGCCCACAGAGGGATGCTGGGTGGCTCCGGGTGCGGGTCCAGCCCTGGGGCGGGGGACACACACGCTCGTCGCTCACTCCCCCTCCCTCTGCACTGTATTTTTTTTTTGGTTTTTATTATTTTATTATTTTTTTCCGCTCCATTTGCCAGGGGCTGGAGATGCTGCCTGATCGTATTTGGTAATAAATTATTAGTTCCACCACCGCTTGTGCGCCCAGGAGCTCAAAATAGCTGCTTTTAAGCAGGCGGCTGGTGCAGGTTGAGTTCAATGGCAATCTGCTCTGAAGGGCACTTCACGCTCATTAGGGGCCTTTCAAGGTGCCTCCGCGGTGCTGGCAGAGGGGGGCTTCAACAAGGTGCTAAACCTGCCAGCGTGACACTTCCCGGCAGCCACCTCCGCTGCCGGGGGGGGACGGGGACGCAGGGGACAGCAGCTGGGAGCTGGCAGTGGCACCTGGATACGCCAGGATTGTCCCTGCCGTGTCCCCGCTGTGCGCCCCGCCGGCACCCCAAAATATCCAGCGTGCTCCCCACCCTCCTGCAGCTACCCATGAGCTGCGTGTCCCCCGTGTCACCGCTCCTGCCCCTCTCTTGGTGGCAGTGAGGTGGCTGGGGGTGGCTTTTTAGTGCCGGGACCCTCGTGTGCCCATCGGGGCGAGGTGGCAGAGGGGACAAGGGGACGAGCTGGCAGCAGGGCGGGGAAGAGGTGAAGGGGCTCTGCTCCCTGCGGTGGCACCGGTGACAACGGTGTCCCTGCTCTGGTAGCTGCAGCCTGCTGCCTTCTAGTGGCTGCTGACACGGTGCCACCCGTGTCCACGCGTGTCCCCTCTGCCCACGCGTGCCACCCCGCCAACGCGCCCTCAGCCTCGCGGGTGACACCGGTGAGCGTCCCCACACGCTGTCAGCGGCACGAGCGAGCATCCCTTGTCCCCAGGGAAGGCTCCGGGTTTCGGGGTGCGGGATGGCCGGGGGGCGTCACGGCCACCTCCCTGCCCCTCCGCCGCCGGCACCAAGCACCCGCGCGCCCCGTCCCCGCCGCTCCCGCTGCCCGCGGCTGCTGCCACCGCCGTGTTTATTTGTCTCCAGCCCCAGCAGGCAGCCAGACTGGTTCTGCTCCCGCTGCTGGAGGAGCACCCGGTGCCAAAAAACCCGCCAGCGTCATCGGGAGCAGATGGAGGGAAGGTGGCACGTTCCCAGCATGGGGACTGCGCGAGCGCCTCGGGAAAGGGGTGCCGGGTCGCGGGGTGCCACCGTGTCCTGGCACAGGGGGAACAGCGATGGCCTGGGCCATCCCCTGCCCCACGTCCCCTCAGTCCCCCTGTCCCCTGGCGTGCTCGGGTCGTGGCATGGAGGCAGCGAGCGTGCCCGGCGGCTGGCACCTCTTCCTGCGCCCCTAAAGGGCTGGGGGCAGCCTCGGGGCGCCCTGCCCCGTTTTGGGGTTCGGCCCCCACCCCGGCAATGCGGCTGGCGCCGGTGACGTGCCCCCGGGTCTGGGACCTGTTTTTCAGCACGGGTTTGCCTGATGGGAACAGCAGCTGGAGGCTGGGGAGGGGAGGGAGGACCGGGAGAGCTGGGGCGTGCCGGGGGCTCTGAGAGAGGCCCCACCTCGGCGTGGGGTGGGGATGGGGACAGGGACAGCTCGGCGGCACCCAGAGTCCCAAATCCCTGAGCCTGGCCATCTCTCTGTGCCTCAGTTTCCCCACGCAGGGTGGCTCTCCCAGGGGACAGCGCAGGGATGGGGACACCCGGACAGACGGA
>JAACYQ010023426.1:0-12274 GCA_011075105.1 Heteronetta atricapilla
GCCCTCGCCCATCAGGCCGCGCCCGCCCACCGGGCCACGCCCTAAACCCACCAGGCCACGCCCACAGAAACCAACCCACGCCCCTATCATCAGGCCACGCCCACCCGGCGGACCCCATTCACCCGGCAGACTCCGCCCCCGCCATCAGCCCCCGCCCCCACCAGCAGACACCGCCCCCAGCATTAGGCCCCGCCCCCACGGAACAGGCCCCGCCCCCGGCCGCCAGCGCCATGCCGGCGGTGCTGCGGGTGCTGCTGGCCGTGGCCGTGGCCGTGGCGCTGGGCGCAGGTAGGGCCGGGGCCGGGGGCCGCGGGGCCGGCGGGGGCTGGGCGGTGCCGGGCAGCCCGGGCGGGGCCCTGCCGGACACCATCTGGGACTCGGGACCCCCCTCCCCGGCCGGCCCCGTTCCCCCCTGGGTGCTGAGCTCCCGCCCCGCTCCCCAGGCCCCCGCTCGCCCCTGAACGACTTCCAGCGCCTTCGAGCCACCGAGCTGCTGCCCGTGTCCCCCGACACGCCGCCACCCGAGCCGGGCCCGGCCGAGCGATGCGCCCAGCGCTGCACCACCAGCCCGGCCTGCCGGTGAGCCACGGCGAGGGGCAAGGGCGGCTGCGGCTGCCGAGAGGCCCGGTGCCCGCCGTCACCCCGCCGTCACCCCGCCGTCACCCCGCCGTCGTGCCTCGCAGGGCTTTCCACCACGAGCGGCAGAGCCAGCTGTGCCAGCTGCTGCCCTGGACGCAGCACTCGCCCCACGTCCGGCTGCAGAAGAACATCCACTACGACCTGTACCAGAAGAAAGGTGGGCTGGCGCCGTGGCTGCACCCCGCGTACCCGCCACGGGGCCGCCCGGTGCCCGCCGGGTGCTGACGCGGTGCCTGGCTGTGCCCAGACTACCTGCGGGAGTGCATCACGGCTGACGGCACCAGCTACCGCGGCACACGGGCCACGACGGAGAAGGGGCTGCGCTGCCAGCGCTGGCAGGCCACCACGCCGCACGACCACAGGTGCCGCCGTGCCCCTGCCGCCTGCCCAGTGGCTGCGGGCGCCAGCCCTGGGCAGCGCGGGGCGATGGGACGCGGGACGGGACAGCGCGGGGCGATGGGCTACGGGGTGGGGACAGCACAGGGGCAGTGGGGACAGCGCTGGGGACAGTGGCACTGACCAGGGGTGGCACAGGTTCCTGCCGTCCCCACGCAACGGGCTGGAGGAGAACTACTGCCGCAACCCCGACCGGGACAAGCGGGGCCCCTGGTGTTACACTGTCGACCCCGGCGTGCGGCACCAGAGCTGCGGCATCAAGAAGTGCGAGGATGGTGAGCGCCGTGCCCGGGGACACGCCGTGCCGCTTGTCCCCACCACCACTGAGGCCACCCCCCCCGCCGCTGTTGGCAGCTATCTGCATGACCTGCAATGGGGAGGATTACCGGGGCTTCGTGGACCACACCGAGTCAGGGACTGAGTGCCAGCGCTGGGACCTGCAGCACCCGCACAAGCATCCCTACCACCCTGACAAGTACCGGCCCGGGGGCGCGTGGCCACGGTGGTGACAATGTCGCTTGTCACCCTCAACCACTGCTCCCCATCTCTCGCCCAGGTACCCCGAGAAGGGTCTGGATGACAACTACTGCCGCAACCCTGACAGCTCCGAGCGGCCCTGGTGCTACACTGTGGACCCCGCGCGGGAGCGCGAGTATTGCCGCATCCGCGTCTGCAGTAAGTCCCCACTGGCATCACCTGCGGGACTGGGGCCGGCTGTCCTCGGTGCCACCCTCACCCCACCGTTCTCTGGCCACACAAGCAGAGAAGCGTCCGCGGCCCCTCAACGTCACCACCAGCTGCTTCAGGGGGAAAGGCGAGAGCTACCAGGGCCGGGTGAACGTCACCGTGTCGGGCATCCCGTGCCAGCGCTGGGACGCACAGACACCGCACCGGCACCACTTTGTGCCCGAGAAGTACCCGTGCAAGTAGGTCCAGCGGGGCAGGGCGGGGTGGCCGTGGACAGCACCCACGGGCATGGGCGCGCACGTGGCTGCTCTGCCAGGGACCTGCAGGAGAACTACTGCCGCAACCCCGACGGCTCGGAGGCGCCGTGGTGCTTCACCACCCGCCCCAGCGTCCGCATTGCCTTCTGCTTCCACATCCGCCGCTGCGACGACGAGCTGGGTGCTCAGGGTGAGCCCTGCTCCCCTGTGCCCGGGGGTGCCCCCGTCAGAGCGCCCGCCCGTGACGGAGTGCTCCCCGCCTGCCCCCAGAGTGCTACCACGGCCACGGCGAGACGTACCGCGGCCACGTCAGCAAGACGCGCAAGGGCATCACGTGCCAGCGCTGGGACGCCCGGACACCCCACGTGCCCCAGTGAGTGTGTGCAGGAGCCTCCTGGGGGCTGGTGCACGGGGACGGGGACAGCGATGACGACTCCCTCCCAGCAGGATCTCTCCCGCCACCCACCCCGAGGCCCGCCTGGAGGAGAACTACTGCCGCAACCCCGACAACGACAGCCACGGCCCCTGGTGCTACACCATGGACCCCCGCACGCCCTTTGACTACTGCGCCGTCAAGCCCTGCTGTGAGCCCCGGCCCCGCTGAGCCCTGGCTGCCCCGTGGCGTGCTTGTGGCCACCCCGCTGCAGCCACCCCCTCGCTTTTCTCTCCGCAGCTGGCAACGCGGTGCCGTCCATCCTGGAGAGCACCGGTAGGGACGGGGGGGACGCTGGGTGCCACGCGGCGGGCGCGGATGCCGCCGGCTGACACCCGCTCTGCGCGCAGAGGCGGTGACGTTCGAGCAGTGCGGCCGGCGGGACGAGAGGCTGCAGCGCAAGGGGCGCATCGTGGGCGGGCAGCCCGGCAACTCGCCATGGACCGTCAGCATCCGCAACCGGTGAGCGGGTGCCCCACGTGCCAGTGCCGCTGCAGCACCAGCCGGGCACCCACCCTAGCCTCCCTCCCTCGGTGCCTTCAGGGCCGGCGTGCACTTCTGCGGAGGGTCCCTGGTGAAGGAGCAGTGGGTGATCAGCATCCGCCAGTGCTTCTCCTCCTGGTGAGCTTGGGGACAGCATGCAAGGCACCGGGCGCCACCGTGCCCTGATGTCCCCGTCCCGCAGCGACGCGGACCTGTCGGGCTACGAGGTGCACCTGGGGCTGCTGTTCAAGGACCCCGGCCCTGCAGACCCCAACCTGCAGGCCATCCCCATCGTGCGCATCTTCTGTGGTCCCTCCGAGTCCCACCTGGTGCTGCTGAAGCTGGCGAGGTGAGCAGCCGAGCCTGGTGCCCTGCGCCCTGGCACCGCCGGGGCTGGCGCCACGTCCCCCCCGCCCGTTCCTCTGCAGGCCGGCGGTGCTGAACACACGCGTGGCCCTGATCTGCCTGCCGCCCGAGCGCTACATCGTGCCCGCAGGCACCGTCTGTGAGATCGCCGGCTGGGGGGAAACCAGAGGTACCCGATGTGGGCAGCCCCAGCCCCAGCATCCCCCTGCAGCGGTGTCCCCTGCCCGTGCTGTTCCCATGCAGTGGCATCTCCGTGCCCACAGCATCCCCGTGCTTGTCGTGCCCCCCCTGCTTGGAACATCCCCTGCCACCCGTGGCATCCCCCGCCCATGGCATCCCCCTTCCTGCAGCGTCCCCCTGCCCACCCCGTGACACCCCCTTCTCACGCCCTCCCCCTTCTGTGCCATCCCCCGCCACCGCTCGGGGGCCGGCTCCCCGCAGGCACGGCTGACAGCCGCGTGCTGAACGTGGCCCGGCTGCCGGTGCTGGCCCATGGTGAGTGCCGGGCGGCGCTGCGTGGGCGCCTGAAGGAGAGCGAGCTGTGCACCACCCCGCTGCGCACCGGCGTGGGCGCCTGCGAGGTGAGCGGGGCCGGGAGCTGCGGGGCCGGACGGGCTCGGGGCCACCACCCCCCGGGTTGGGGGGGTCACAGCGCTCTTTGGCCCTGCAGGGAGATTACGGAGGGCCCCTGGCCTGCCTGACCGCCGACTGCTGGGTGCTGGAGGGGGTGATCACCCCGTCCCGGGTCTGCGCCCGCACCGACCAGCCCGCCCTCTTCATCCGTGTCTCGCTCTACGTCGACTGGATCCACAAGGTCCTGAAGATGGTCTGAGCCGGGCTGTGGGCAGCTGGAGGGGTGGCACCCCCCTGCCTGCCCCCCCAAGTCCCAATAAAGGGAGCGGAGCCAGCCTGTCTGTGTTGCAGCGTGGCCAAGGCGCACAGGACAGCACTGGACGAGGCAGCACAGGTTTATTTAGAGGCAAGCCCACATCCCCATCTCCATCCTGTGCCGTCATTTGCTCCGTGCTCCTGTGGTCTCGGTGCCCTCCCCAGGACCCCCGGTCACTCCAAGGCCAGCAGGGCCACGGGGCCGCTGCAGGTGCTAGGGGCTGTGCCGGGGCTGTCTCAGGTGTTGGAGGAACCAGCGGGCACAGTTCCCAAAAACATCGGCCTCCGTCTCTGTGCCTGCCAGCGCGTGGCCGCCCTCCGGGTACCACAGCAGCCTGGGGGTGGGCAGGGGATGCCCTGCTGGCACCCCGGGGCTCCCTGCCTGCTCCCCCGACCCCTGCACCCCGCTCACCGTGCCGGCACACCGCTGGCCCGCAGCACCCGCTACAGCTCCAGCGCCTGCGTGGGGCTGACCCGCCGGTCCCGGGCACCCACGCACAGCAGCACCGGCGCCCGTACCTGCGGCACGAGCAGTGGTGGATGCTCAGTCCCCATCCCTGCCCCCCACGTCCATCCCCCCGTGCTGTACCCGGTGCACAAGGGATGGGCGAGCGCTGCAGCACGGTGGCTACGTCCTCAGCACGGGGAACCCGCTCAGAGGAGTAGGACAGCCCCAGGGACGCGTAGCACCTGCAGGAGGGAGGCGGGGGGGGGGGTGACGTGGTGCCCAGGGCACGGAGAGACGCAGCACGGCGTGGGGCGGGTGATGCTCACCAGTGGGGGATGTCGGAGGTGCCCAGCAGGGCGGGCAGGTTGGAGACGGGGTTGCGCAGGGCGCACGCCTGGTAGTGCTGGGGCGCCCCGGGCGAGGAGGTAGAGGGCGATGAAGGCTCCGTGGGAGCCGGCGAGCAGGGCCAGGCGGCGTGAGTCGAGGGGCTCGCTGGGCAGCGCCTGCTCCACTGCCAGCTGCAGGTGTGGGGCACCCCACCGCCAGCACCCCGCACCGCCAGCACCCCGCACCCTCAGCACCCTGTCCCAGCGCCCCCCCACCGGTGCGTCCGCCACATCCTGCTCACCCACGCGGGACAGCGGGGAGTCAACTCTGGCCTGCCCGAAGCCCAGGGAGCCGCGGTAGTTCACTGGGGTGAACAGGGTTTGTGGGGTGCCGCAGCCCCAGCGTGGCACAGGGGACACCCAGCGCCACAGTCCCCAGAGCTTACCCAGGAGCACGGCGAGCCCCAGCTGGCACAGTGCAGCCATGCTCAGGCGCCAGCGGGCATCGAAGATGGCATGAGGGCCACCTGGGGACAGCAGGGACATCACTCGGGGTGCCACCAGCAGCGCAGGGGTGTCCCCGTTGCCTCCTCACTCACCATGGGGGCACACAACGAGGGGGTGCGGTGCCTCGCTGCCCGGTGGGGTCAGCAGCAGCGCCTCGAAGGGCTGGGTGCCTGCAGTGAGGAAGGGGCCCTGCTCAGCCCCCACTGCCCTGGGTACCCAGTGCCCCCAGACACTTCCCACCCCCCCCCACCCAAGGGTCCCCAGCACCCAGTAGCACCCGGGTGCTTGGGGGCCCCTGGGCGCTCACCGTGCAGAGCAGGGCTCTGCCCTCCGCAGGGTGGCTGGACCATCAGGGTTTTCCAGGTGATGCCGGGCACTGTTGGGGCATCCCCCACTGTCACCCAGCGCAGGGACAGCTCCTGACCCAACGGTGGCAGCTCTGCCACGACCTGGGGACGGGTGCTGAGTGGCACTGGGGCACCCCTTTCCCTTGGCAAGGTGTCATTGGCACCTTGCATGGTCCCAGTGTGGCGTGGTGCCGTGCCACGGCGCTGCTCACCAGGCGGGGTGGGCAGTGTGGGGCCAAGCGGGTGGCCACGAGCAGGTCCCACTGGATGGTGAGCAGCTCCCAGCACCCTTCAGGTGACCCTGGAGACAACAGCACCCCGACGGGCACCGGGGCTCATCCTGACTTACCAATGCACCACGAGCAGCCTGGCACAGCGTACCGGCGGTGAGGTTGGTGACAGCGGCCGCCTCCGTGTCCACAAGCAGCAGGTCCTGTGAAGGGACAGAGCGCGGGATCCCGTGTCACCACGGGGCTGTGTCACAGCCCTGCTCCGTCCCTGTCCCCCAGCTCTCAGCGCCTGTGGGCTCCTGCACCACGTCAAGCACCGTCACCGCCTGCCGTGGCTGCCAGGTGAGCTGGGGAGAGCCAAGCCCCGAGGGGAAAACTGAGGCACGGGGGATTTGGGGACCAAGAGGGATTTCGGGGAGCACTCCTGTCCAACAGGGAGGGGTGGCCCAGCACGTGCAGTCCCCCTCCCCATCCGCAGCTGCAGGCACTGCCGGTGGGGCCCTCCCTCGGCCCCCTCCAGGTAAAGCAGGCGCCGGCCGTCGGGGCTCAGCCGGGGCGAGCAGGCGGCACGGGGCTGCGCCGACAGCAGCTCTGCAGGCAGCGGGGTCATTGCCACGAGGACGCTGGGGACTGAGGGCACCCCGGAGGCCCGCAGCGCCTGCTGGCCACTTCCAAATGGAAAATGCCCGGCCTGGGAAGGAGGAGGGACTCGGTCAGCGCTCCGCGGCGACATCCAGCCCGCACTGTGCTGGCGTGGGGTGGGCATCGCGGTCGCACCACGGGGGGCTCACCTCCTGCTGGAGCGGGCGCTCAGCCCCAGGCGGAAAGGCTCGTGCCACCAGCCCACCAACACCACGCCAGTGTCGTCCAGGGACCACAGAGCCTGTGTGAGAGCTGGGCTCGTGCCAGAGCCACAGGCCATTCCCGCTGCCCCCCAGGGCTCTGCCCCACATCCTGACCTGGCCGGGGGAGACGTGCTTGGGGACGCCCTCTGGCACCGAGGTGCTGCTGCCCTGGATGTCCAGCACCCAGAGCACGGGGACACTGCGGGTGCTCAGTGCCTCTCCCCAGTCCTCGAGGTACACAAACTGATCACCCCGTTCATGGCATGAGTGCCATGGTCACTGGCACACTCACCACGCACGTGGCACACCCACGGGACGCTCACCACCCACCTCCCCATCCTCCTCCTCCTCTGCCGGTCTGGCTGCCCCCGGCACAAGCCATGGGCTGGGTTTTGGTGGCCTGGGCTGGCTCCTCTCGGCCACGTAGAGCAGCCGCGTCTCCGAGCGGGACCAGGCCAGGCAAGCAAAGGGCCCTGGTGCGGGGACAGGGTGCCAAAGCCCAGCGTGGCACGGGCACAGCCAGCGGGGCCACCAGCTGTGCCACCCTCACCTGCACCCTGGGAGTATTTCGGGAGGGAGCCCTACCCTCCGTGCAGACCCTGCCGTGCTTCCCCAGTGCTGTCAGGTCCACGCCGTGGCTGTGCCCACTGCTGTCCCACACCTGGGCGAGGGGGGCTCAGCATGGGGCACGCCGTGCCCGCAGCACCCACTTCCCCGGCGAGCCCCGGGCACCTGCGTTACCTCCAGCAACTCGTGGCCCTGCAGCGGGCAGCGGGTGAGCACGTCCCGGGGCATGGCACTGTCCCGACGGCGAGTCCTGACTGAGAAGCCTGAGGGCAGCAGGGAGGCTGCAGCCCCGGGCACGGCCGCGCTGCCCCATCCCGAAGCCCAGTCGCGAGCCCCACTGGTTGCGGATCTCCGTGCTGAGCGCTCTCAGCTGGCAGCAAGGCCGCCGGCAGCGTGCTGCAGGCTGTAGTGCCGAAGTGCAGGAGCCGCCGGCGGCGCAGGTCCGGCTGGCTGCACTCTGTGGGACGGGGACATCAGCGCCCGCCTGTGCCGAGAGCGCCAGGGGCGCGCGAGCCCCAACGCAGCGGTGTAGAGGCGCAAGGCCTTGCCCCCTGCCGCGGCACCCAGCACGGCGCGGGTGATGGCAGGGAAGCAGCTGAGCTCCCAGTAGCAGGAGCTGGGGTGGCTCTGCCACCCCTCTGCCGGCTCCCCCGGGCTTGCCGTCCCCCACCGTGTCCCCGAGGCCATGGGGCCGCTGCGCTGGGCCGCCACCGTCTGCAGCTCCACAGCGGGGCAGGGCGCCAAGGCACGTGCAGGCTGCCCAGCTGGGGCCAGTGGCAGACCTGCTGCCTTGTGCGCACCCGGGAGGGACAGCGGGGTGCTGGGAGCTGGCAGCGGGACGTCTCCACCCTCCACTGCGTGACCCCGCCGCAGTCACAAGGAACTGGTGGCCGCAGCACCATCACGGACAACCCCAGTGCTGAGCTACACCGTTTATTGGGAAGTGACGGCGCCGGGGGCCTCTCAGCACCGCAAGTGCTCGAGCAGCCACCGCGTGATGTTCATGAAGCCGTCGGCTTCGGCCTCGACGCCTGCCAGCGAGTGGTTGTTCCCGGGGTACCAGAGCAGCCTGCGGGGCAGAGGGGGGTTAGCGCCGGGCCCGCAGCCCCCTCCCCAGCACCCAGACCCTACTCACCGCGTGGGGACGCCCCGAGCCTTCAGGGCACGGTAATACTCCAGCCCTTGCTTGGGGGGCACACGGCGGTCATCCTCCCCCAGCATCAGCAGCACCGGCGCGCGCACCTGCGGGGGGCACGGCTCAGCGCTGGTGCCGCAGGCGGGTGCAGGGGATGGGATGGGGACGGGGCTGTACCCGGTCAACGTAGCGGATGGGTGACTTCTGCAGCATCTCCATCCACTGGGCTGGGTCCGGCAGGGCAGCCGGCACGTAGGGCAGCCCCGTCTCCGTCAGGCACCTGTGGGCGAGAGGCAGGGGGGGGCACGTGCAGTGCCGGGGTGTGGGGGAGAGCCGGGGGGTGCAGCACTCACCAGTCGGGGATGTCGGTGGTGGTGACCATGGAGGCGATGTTCACCACGGGGTTGCGGACCACGCAGGCGTGGTAGGTGTCGGGGAACTGCCCGATGAGGTGGCACGCCAGGAAGCCCCCGTGTGAGCCGCCCACCAGGGCCACCCGGCTGGAATCCAGCAGCTCCTCCTGCAGCACCCGCTCCACGCAGAGCTGCGACCACAGGGGACGTGCCGAGGTGGGGACGTGCCCGCACCCGGGTCTCCCTCCCTGGGGGCACTCACAGGGCGAGGGGGCTCGCACGTCCGCCGGGACCACACCTGCACGTCCCGCACGTCCTGCGTGCCCACGTTGCCCGGCAGGGAGTTCACGCTGTCCTGGCCGAAGCCCAGTGAGCCACGGTAATTCACTGGGCGAGACAGCGTCAGAAAAACTTCCACCCCTCGCCCCGGACCCTGTGGGCACCGCAGTGGTGCCGTGCCCCGCTGCTCCCCCGCTCACCCAGCAGCACGGCGAAGCCCACGCGGCACAGCACGGCTGGGTACAGCATCCACCCGGCGGAGAAGACGGCGTGGGGTCCCCCTGCGAGGGGCAGGCGCTGGGGTGACACCGCGCAGCCACAGCCAGCGTGGCAGGGGGGCAGGGCAGGGGGCAAGCTCTCACCGTGGGGCATCACGACCAGGGGGGGCTTCTGGGCAGTGGGACCCTCGCTCGGGCGCAGCAGGATGGCGTCGAAGTCCAGACCCCCTGAGGGCATGGCGGAGGCTGGGTCAGGGCTCAGCAGGGATGGGCGAGAGCCCTGCTGCCTCCGGTGCTCACCGTACTGGGGGTGCTCCTGCTCCGGGGGGGGCTTCAGGGTGCGGATGCTCCAGCTGATGCTGGGCACAGGGGGCGCATCCTGCAGGCACACCCACTGCACCTGCGCCTCCTGGCCCGCGCTGGGCAGGACAGCTACTTTCTGCATGGGGAGAAACGTCAGTGCCAGCGTCCTTGGGGCTGGGGGTCACTGTGGGGACGGGGACGTCACCGTACCAGTGTGGGGGGGGCAGCTCGGTGTGGAGAACCTGGCCACTAAGAGGTCGCGGTCGATGGTGAGGACGGACCAGCTCCCCTGGGGGGCACCTGGGGAGGACAGGAGGCTCAGCCCCGCAGGCAGGACCAGCCCCAGCCCCGGCAGGGCACAGCACAGCACGGCACTCACCGGCTGTCAGCGAGGTCGTGGCACCCGTCTGCGTGTCCACCACAAACACGTCCTAGGGGCAGGAGGGCAGAGTCCAGCCCGGCACCGTCACGGCCCCGCCACGTGTCCCCGGGCCGCGCAGCCCCTTACCTGCTGGCTGCGCTGGGCCGTGTCCAGCACGAGCCTCCGGCTATCGGCCGCCCAGCACAGCGCCGGCAGAGCGCCGCAGTAGATGCCGGGGAAGGTGCCTGCGAGGGGAGCGTCGTTGCTCAGCACCCCCAGCGCCCCATCTCCCCAGACCTCCCCGCGGGGCTGTACTCACCCCACGCCTGCCGCGGCACGGCCTCCAGCACGGTGTGGGTGTGCTCGGTGTACCAGTCGTACTGCGGGAGGCACGGCCCGGGGGGGGCTTCGTCGGGCCTCATCCTGCCCGCCAGGGTGGGGGTGGCACCCCCCTGGCCGCCAGCCCCCTCTGGACCCCCCCGGGGCACGTTTTGGGGCCAAGCTGCTCACCATGAGGAGGCGGCTGCACTGCTGGTGGGGGCCCAAGGCGCTGTTCTCCAGGTAGGCGATGCGGCACCGGTCGGGGCTGAGCCGTGGGGACCACACGGCCCTGGTGTCCCCTGAGAGCAGCTCTGCAAGGGCACGAGGGGACGCTGAGAGGCTGCAGGGGGGGGGCTGGCCACCGGCGGGGCCTGGGGGCGAGCCACTCACCACAATTCCCACCCGTCAGGTCCACGTAGAAGAGTGCGGAGCTGCCGGGGAAAGGGGGACCGTCACTGCGGGGCGGGCTGGGGGTTCCCCGGGGCTTGGGGGTGGCCGGGGAGGACAGGCGCTCACCGGCGGTTGGTGCAGTGCCGCAGCCCCAGGCGGAAGGGCTCGTGCCACCAGCCCACGAACACCACGCCGGTGTCATCTGGGGACCAGAAGGCCTGCCCAGAGGGAGACGGCGCAGCTCAGCGACGGCGTCTCGCATTTCCCACCGTCTCCCTTGTCCCCCCTGTCCCCTTCCTGACCTGGCCGGGGGAGACGTGCTCGGGGACGCCCTCCAGCACCGAGACGCTGCTGCCCTCGATGTCCAGCACGCAGAGCACGGGGATGCTGCGGGTGCTCAGCGCCTCCCCCCAGTCCTCGCGGTACACGAACTGATCGCCCTGCGGCACGGCCCCATCAGCGCCAGCCGCGGGGTGGGGAGCCATCGCCCCGGGGGCGGCGGGGGCCCACCTTGACAGGCGCGTCCGGCTTCTCGGGATGCTGCAGGTCCTCATCGGTGGAGGAGTCCAGCTCCGGCGCTTTGCTATGGAAGAAGGACTCGGCCTTGGGGCGTTTCTTCTCCGCCACGTAGAGCAGGTGGGTCTCCGAGTGCGACCAGGCCAGGCAGCCGAACTGGTCTGCAGGGAGGGTCAGGCACCAGCTGCCCTGTCCCCAGGGTCCCCCAGGGCCACCCCGCCCCTCGTCCCTCACCGTCATCATAGACGCTGCCATGCTTGTCCAGCGTCGTCAGATCGATGCTCTTCACCTTGCGGTTCTGATCCCACACCTGGGGACGCAGGCATGGGGGGCAGCCCGAGCCCCCGGCCCCTTCCCTGCCGCGCCCCTCCCCATCCCCCAGCTCACCTCCAGGAACTGCTTCTCCTTCTCCTTCTCCTTGCCAGCGGCCTTGCGCAGGACGGCCTTCAGCGCCCCGCTGGGGGACTCACGGCTCAGCAGCCTGAGGGAAGGCGCCCGTCAGCCCCACGCCTCCAGCAGCGCGGGGACGCGGGGCACGCGGGGACCCACTCGTCCTTGATCTCGCAGCAGGTGCCGGCGGGCCCCGCATAGATGATGGAGGTCCCGTCGTGGAAGATGAGGTAGTGCCGGCAGGACTTGATGCTCTCGGCCCGCGCCAGGTCCCGCTGCGACCATTCTGCGCGGGGACAGGGGCACAGGGTGAGCACCCACGACGCCCCCCTCCCCGCGTCCCCCTCGCCCCGTCCCCATCCCGTACCGGTGTAGAGGCTGCAGTACTTGCCCCCGTACTGGGTGGTGACATCAGGGCCCAGGCAGGCGGCGCTGAGCCCCGGGTGCTGGCTCAGCTCCCGGTACAGCCCCGCGACCTCCTCCAGGCTGGGCAGCACCTGCGGGACCTGCAGGCTGGCTGGGGGCACGGGGCCGGGGCAGAACCAGGGGCATGGGGCAAGGCTGGGGGACCAGGGCAGTGGGGGGGGGG